>UCQR01013799.1:8437-48837 GCA_900474235.1 Cecidostiba semifascia | reverse complement strand
GTCTATATTATATACAGTATAGAATATACTGACAGCTTTCTCGTAGCTTTTTCCCGTATAACAAGACTCTTGCGTGTATATTATATTGATAAATAAATTGTGAGAGCCGTGCGTAATTGTAGCAGTGTCGCTGACAATATTCTCTTTTTTTGTCTTTTTGAACTTTGTATTACAATATTATACATTCTGAATGGGTGCCAGGAGAGAATCGGTATGGTGGCCGTGTGGTACCGGTGCGGTCTTGATGGCGGCTCTGCTGATGATGGGATCGGGATTTACCGGAGCTCAGCCTACTGTAAAAACCGGTGAACTACCGGCTACTTACACGATGATCAAGTCCCTGCCGGACGGTGAGATTCAGAGGATCGTCAGGTGGAACGGAATCTGCGCCAGGGAGGTCGCCGTCGATTGGGGGTGAGTTACTTTTTACGATCGTTATTGTAGTACAGGTTTATTTTAGATGCGTTTTGACGTGCGGATATAGTTTTATTTAAAGTTCACTTAAAGTTTTGCTGCTGCTCTAGTCATATACGTGTGTGAATGGAGTCTTATACGCGCCGAACACGTGGTTATATTCGCGTCGAGTCACATCACGCTCATTTGGCATTCTAATGTAAGAAGCGGCGCGGCGGCGATCGTCTGCTGCAGAATAGTTGAAACAAAACGACAGCTGATTTATAAATAGTGAGAGAAAATTTCCGATCCGGTTTTTCGATAACCAGTTGTTTTATCGGAAGTTATTATTATCGTTCGATTTTCAGTATACTATTGCTCGTACGCACAATTATTATGAAGTCGATTTTATTTGTATACAATAGTATATCTGTTAAAATCGTCGAAAAATCGTTGGAAATTTTATTTAGCAGCGCAGATATAAAATTCAAGTATACATCAATTAAGAAATCGTCGAAGAAACTTGCGTCAATAAATTAAATCGCAGTAAATAAGCAACGAAAAAAGGAGTGAAAGTTTAATCTTCATAAATCGTTTTAACGAATCGCGATTTGAAGGTCCGAGAGCCGTGACCTCCGCACGATAAATGAATGCTACAAACTAATACTGGAGCAGACGCTGCGTCTGTCGTCGCGGAATTTATCAGCGTCGATTGTGCATTATCGTAATCGAGACGAATGGCTTTTTCAAGCTTCCTTATAATATTTAACGAGCCGATTATTCGCTCATCGTATACCATAACGTCTGCAATAACTTGTTATTTAACAGATAACTCGACAAAAAATACTCCGATATTTTACGAATTCGGCGAACTCTATCCATAATCAACTTTCAAGTATATAATCAAGTTACCTCAAAAGATTGAAATAACTCCAAACTTCTATACACACGTATACACACATAACATCCCTAACGAAACAATTCGCGCGTATTCGACATCCTCAATTCAAACAATCGCATTTCTCAGCCGGTAAGTCCAAAGCAAACAGGGCTTAACACCCGTGAAATCCCCGATGACACATACCGGTTCCCCTGCTTTTGCGCAGCTTATACACCCCGGGCTCGAGTAGTTTTCGCAGTTGCGGGATTTAAAGGCTGACGCGCGCAAAAAGACTCGTCGTCGCCGAGCGGGTGATCTATCGGCAGGCGCTACTTACTCTCCTGCTCTCTGATGCTGATGTGTGTTTTAAGCCGAAAAGCATCGAGTTAAGTATAAGCACTGCGGGGGAGCCAGATTAGAGGACTCGGCTTTCTCTCTTTCTCACGGTGACCGCGGTCGTCGAGCGACACTTTGCACTTTACCGATTAGCTCTCGATCTCTGTAGCTTTTTTTTTGTTTCCGTTGGTGTACATAGAATACGATTCGAGCTTTACTTTGCTGTCTTTGGAACTGGTTCGCTTGTACTCGCTGTCGCAACGATTCGTTTGTTGTTATTTGGAAGATCGGTATGGTACGAAAGTATTTAAATGTAAACACATGCCGATTTGTTGTTTACAATACATTCGCGAAGATATTTATACTTTCATTTTTGGATTTATTTCCAACTGCGTTTAAGAAGCACCATATTTAAAATGGAATATATAGCGCACGCGCTGCATTGAAAAGGTCAGATACGATTCGCAGCAGAGAACAATGATCCAGTGAAACGCTATATATATCATTACATGTATATAGACCTCACGCGAAGTTAAAACTCGCTCGGACGCGTCATAATTCGAGACACCCTCGCGCGATAACTTGACGCTCTGTATATATGTATATTATTATACACACATGACACGAGCCGCCGGCGAGACATCTCTCGTGTTTTGATAAAACTTGTTGCGTCTTCGTCGAATCGCACATTATCGCGCACTGACGTCAAAAACCCGATGATAAAAGCCAAAGGATAAGCGCGCGTTCTTTCTTTTCTATTAAAAAAAATTCTAATCTCGACAGCGCGGTGCATCTCAGTATAAAAATAACGAGGAAAAATTTTACCGGTTCACAGAAAAACGTACCTGACTCTCCGGGAGATATGGCTGGAAGACGGCAGACTGAAGTTGAACCTGGTTTATCAGGAGCGCATCTTGACCGACTGCACAGAGGAGCTAATTAAGCCCGGCGACGAGGAAGACGTTTGCGGCTCGGAGCTACAGTGGGCTAGTCATGCTACCGAACACCAGGTCAAAGTCAAGGTCAGCCTTTACGGAAACGGTACCGATCAGGCGGCCGAAGCGATACCGCTGGAATTCCCTTGGCTGAGGTCCACCAGCGATGAGATGAGACGACGCTGCGCCAACGTGCAAGTTCCTAAATCGTGAGTGTTGATAAATGTTAGATGATGGCTTTATTTTTAATTAGGGGAGGTGTATAGATCGAGATGGTGAGCGGAGATTTTGCGGGGATAATGTTATGCGTTTTCGAGAGTCTTGTTTGTTCTTTTTTCATTATCGGAGTTATTTGTCGGAGATAATTATTATTCCTTCATGTTTTTAAAAACATTTAAACATATCAATGTATAATTGCTGAAGTCTTGAGAGAAAGTTCGAGTATTTAAAATTATGGATAAGCTGTAATGATTCGACACTGACAAATATCTTATGCAGAGATGCGGAAACTTTCTCAACAATTTGCAAAATTATTATTTAGATAATTTTTACATTACGATGATGATTCGACAAGTCGAAAGACACTAAAAAGGAATGCGAGATACAACTCCTTTGGAAAGTGTACACAACGGATTTTCCTGTATACACATCCCAACGGCAAACTCTCGAACGCACACGTATATAGATACATTTATACACATAAACGCATCAAACAACGAAAAGCCGAGAAGCATAAAATCAATGCGGCAAAGCGCGTTGCACTCGAACGCGCAGAAAATCGCGTGAAAAGACGAAGAAAAGCTTCATCCCCCCGTCGTTGTCGTCGGCCCCCACGAATATCGGCTTTCAGTCGTCGAGTAGCAAACCGATGAAAAATCACCTCCCTTCCTTCTTCCCCCCTATATCTTGCTCCGAAACAGTCAATAGACTCGACACGAACTAATTCGGCCTTTGTGTGCAGGAGCAGCAGTAGAGTAGCCGCAGTTCCACCAGTAGTACAGCAGCAGGACGACGAAGAGAAAAAGTCATTGGTCCGCTCGAAACGGGGAATCCGCGAGTTGGTCATAGCACCGGGTACCAAGTGGTGCGGGCCCCATAGACTGGCCTATAGCTACAAGGATCTTGGTGCCTTGGACGGACTGGACAGATGCTGCCGTCGCCACGACCATTGTCCTCGAGCCATCGCGCCCTTCTCCGAGAGATATGGACTGTTCAATTACATGCCCTTCACCCTCAGCCATTGCGGCTGCGACGAAAGGTGAGATTGCGAGAGCTATTATTATGTGCGATTGCCTGTATGTACAGTGTGTGTATTTTGCGACTTTTGGGTTCTTTTTCTTTTGTTTCTTACTCTTTTTGGGGGGTTTGGTGAGTACCTTGCCGGTAATAAGGGGATATTGGTATTTTCCAATATTGCATTTACTTTTTCCGTTTTGCGTACCGGGAAAGTTCATCAGCGCTTTGTTCTTTTTATATTTTGCTTTGTTCCATCGTAGAAACATTTTTGGAGCTGAATGTCTGCTTTGACTGTTAAAGCAAACTAAACAAGTATACTCAATTGATTATTCCGTACAAGAAAACTTTTAATCAAAGTCAATCGCGTAGCTATCTGTCAGTCACCTATATATATGATATAGGCGCATAGCGCTACCTGACGGTTTCTACAAAAGCAAACTAAAAAAAGAAACGTTGACAAGACAGATTACTACGATACTACCTACTGTGCCAAGATATCTCGGTAAAGTAGATAACTTTAAACAAACGACAATTAACCAAGCATTTTTTCGTGGGATATACATACAAGCCAATACATCAGACTGCTCACGTAAACTCTGATGACAAAGATCTATAGCTAACAATGGATAGCTCGATCTGAAGAAAGTTTAGAAATTGTTCAAGTTGAAACAGAACACAATGATTTATTTACTCTCAATAAAAATACAAACAATATAGCAACAATATATTGTACATACAGTAGTGCTTACTACTGATGTATGTATTTATTTAACATATAAGAAGTTTAAATAAAAGCAATAAAATTACCTACTTTTGCCAGCTTGATTTTTCTGATTTTTTGTTCTATATTGTTATAACGAGAAAGGTGATTGTTTTTCAATAATCCATATTCTTTTATAAAATATGAAAAAATTTGTACTTAATTTTTGTAAAGTTTAGTAAATCCGTAAATCTTTTAAAAAACATGTGAAATACATTAAAACATTTCATATTTAAACAAAGTATTATATAGCATAGGAACGATAAATTAGTTTGGACGAAGCTAAGTGCCAATGAATCGGCAGCGGTTTTTTTAATACCACGTGTGAGAGGATATAGCAGGTATATACTAACAGTATTAATCTTTTAGTAAATGAATTTCGACAATCAAGAGATTAGTATATTATCTTCGGCGTATAGGTACACTTCAGAATACAGCAGTCATCATCGTCGGTATAATATATTTCCTGTTTATTTCTCTGGAGTACCTGATACGTAATTTGCACCGGAAGATGAGCAATTTTCAGAATCGTATAAAAAAAGTTTATCAAAAAGGATAACGCCTGGGCGCGTCCGGTATTAAAAAAACGTACCATATAAGTTATTCAATAATATCAAGGCACTGTATAATCGCAATCGAATCCAAAGTCAAGCTTAACAGAAAGTACACCAGTTCTGTTACGACGCGTCATTGACAAATTTCATGAATCGCTGAGCAGGCAAAATTTGAATAACAAATTTCTCCCGCCTCAAATTTTTCCACCACAATAATATACACATTATAATTCCGCCAAATCGTCAGTGCCAGCAAATTAAACATCGAGTTCTCTAGCACCAGCACGCTCGGATGCATTACAACAACATTTATACAAACACCTCAGCGAAAAAATAGCAGTATTAGATCGCGGGTAATGTCAATATTATTATAGAGAAGTGAATAGCTCACGCGCGAATAATGACTCGCACATCTGGTCGCGGCACGTTCTCGCGAAATGGAAAAAAAATCGTGAATATACAATTGTGATAGGCGTTAAAACATGTGCAGCGACGACCTGGTTCTTTTTATGCACGCTGAACGCTTGAGATTTATGTATATACGAATGACCTGTAATTGTACAAGACTTGTGTTGCATAATCGCACGACAATGTGTCGATAGAGTGATTTCCCTTGTTTCTATTTCGAGACTTGGATGTTCACTGATGCTTTGTGTAAAAAAATTATAATGTGTTGCTTCTTCTTGTTTTTCAGATTCAGAACGTGTTTGAAGATGACGGGAACGTCGTCGGCGAATCTGATCGGCAAGATTTTCTTCAACATGGTCCAGACGAAGTGCTTCGTGCTCAAACCATCGAAGATCTGCGTAAAACGATCTTGGTGGGGGAAATGCGAGAAGCACGAATACAAGAAGCAGGGATACTTGCGAGATAACATCTCTTACTAAATATCAGAATCAGTCTAATAAGGATCGTTCAGCTCGCCGGTGATAATGCAACGGCGAGATTCTCAGGGACCCGAGCGCAAAAACTGCAAAAGTTCGCCGACTGTTTGTTCGCGAGATGGTGTGCATTTTAGGTACTGAAGTTGTGAGAAACTATCGGTTCGGAAGGACTAATGTGACACGAAAAAGTCCGGTACTTATTCTTTTTTTTATAACACCACTTTCATAGTTGCGTTTCGTACTTAGATTCAAGTGAAAATTTGCATCTGATGCATGTGGCTGCGTGTAAATTGTCAATTTATAAGCGTCAATCTACGAGCGTGGCCATATACGTATGGTTTGATTTATGTATGTTTGTTTACATATTAGTTGTTTCACAATACGATTCTCCGTGACCATCTGTACGTTTAATTTATTTATTTTGGTTAAAGTATAATAACCAAATGAAAATTGTGATCGATTTCGGTGCCTACAATGTTTTGCAAGCAACTGTATTTTACAGGTAACTGTACCGATATTATTCGTTAAATGCACAAATTCAAATGCGCGCGTTCATCTCATTCATTCACAAATCGAAAATTATACCATTCAGTCGAATGTACTCATACGAAGGGTATTATGTAACTTTAAGTTAGTTGTATAGAACCATAGTTTTATCTCTCTACAGTTTTGATAATATTTTGTTAAAACTGAAGAAAATTGTAAATATCCTCTAGAGGCTAAGTTCTACGTGTCAAAGTAGTTATGTGTCTTTTCATTATGATATACATTATGTAAATTCATATTTTCTTTTCAGGTTTTTCGAAATTTCAATACGCGTTATCAAAATTTTCTGATGCGTGTATGTTGTAACGTCTACTGTTATTCAATTGTTGTTCACAGTGCCATTGATGTTTTAGTAATTTTTTGTATGCTTACACACTATTTTAATTTAATATACGATTTTGTATGTATTCACAATATTTATACGTTTTGTAAAGTAACTATAAGAATCACAAGAGCTTTAATTCGCTGTTTTTTCAAAAAGTGATGTAAACAAGTATGAAAATACAATTATGAATTGAATGATACGTTAAAAAGAAAAATATTTATGAAAAATGGATCGGATAATGATGTTAGCAAATAAAAAGAGTAACATTAATCATTATTAAAATGTATTTTTTTTAAATGGTTTGTAATTATTTTGAATGTCTACACGTCAAACATTAAAAAGTGAATAATGATTAAAGTATAACGTATATTAAATAATGAGCGTCTCTAAGCAATACTGTCAAAGACCTAGTCATATAGTTATCTTAATAATAAAAGTAAACCATGACAATATATAAAGTAGAAATTTTGACTTAAGTAGCACATAAAAATGTAAAACATTCCAATCAACTATCAATATCTTTGAATAATAATGAATTGTTTGAAAAGATGAAATATTTCATTAGAATCAGGGTATTGTATTGTTCAGCAAACAATATAGATGCATTTTATATATACATGGTTAAACAAATATAATAATATTAGAATTTTTTTAGAAAATAAATATTTTTAGATAGTTATAGATTTAAACTACAATATCAAAAGGTATTAACATCACTTATATATGAATGAAATCAAGATTTGAGATACTAACGAGATATATGAAATCTTGATTTTATTCATATATAATGTCATTTAATACTGTAAATATGTAATATATACATGCAATGATAATAAATATTGCAATTGTGAAAATAGAGCATTTTATCTACTTAAACCATTATATAACTAAATCTTGTAAACTAGAGATGGCTGAATAAATTAACTGAAGCAGTAGAATATGATTTGTTCTATTTTTATATAATTTAGTTTATTTAATATTACTTTATAGTTTATATCCTATTACTTGATAATATTAAAAATCTAAATCTGAATGATTGCTATTACTAACCATGAATAAAAAATATTATCAATAAATCTTTAAATGATGGTTATAATTGGATTCTTATCAGTTCGTTTCATCGCCAATCAATACTATTTGATAATTTGTTTTTACAGTTGGTTATTGTGAACGAAGGAGAGGTGTGAACAGTCGATTAGATGAGATAGTGGGAAACCAAACTGTTTTAAAATACAAATGTTTTATTGGTAGTAAATGATTAAGCTCCATTAGTACAACTGAAAGTTTTTCAGTATAATTTTTAAATTGATGCCTGATGATTAGGCACGTCTCGTATTAAGCTTTTTTAATTTTTATCCTTAAATAATTTTTCATAAAAGATAAAATACTTCATCAGATAAGCAATACTCAATTGAAACGATAATGTGTATTAAACCTCCAAATACGTTATATAAATCCTATCGATAAACGATTGTTTTGGAAAATATTTGATTTATTTGATCAAAATAAAAAATGTTGTATAAAAGTAGAAAAAAATGTCAAGATTACTTTTAAAATGTCATTATTATTATTATATTATAATTATCTGTTTTGAACAGGAGTATTATTCATACTTTTAATAATATAAAACAATTGCCAAATGTAAATAATTAATTTGTAAAGTTACGAGATTTTTCCAAATATATGTTTACAATTTTTGCAATTCAGATTTACTACAAAACATATATTGTTACATATATTATTATCTAAATGCTATAATCAATAATTTTTAATAATAATATTTTCAAATTCACATGAAACAAGAAATGATTGTATTGTTCAAGTGAGTGGATTCTTTACATTCAACTTACTTGCATCTTTGTTATCAGATACTTATTATCTACCACGAAGTATGCGTGATTTAAGTTTTTGCCTCTTCAGTTTTACCTCTTCGCCTGTCATAAGAACGTACTTATCGCCTATCAAACAGCCGGACTATAAAGCAGCATTAGTAGACGACGATCGCAGTCGTAAACGTGCAGGCGAGCGGTCAGTTACAGTGCTTGAAATTATGAAAAGAGATTTCGGTCAATATTTAAGTAGTTTAATTAAATGATATGTAAATATTTTTCAAATAAAAATCACACTTTTTGTACAAAAAAGATGGATAATAACTGACATATCTTTATTCAATTGTTAAATCGATTTTGAGAAAAAGAACTAAGGTTTATTTACCTGGAATTATTAAAGATAGATTAATGTCACTGTTGAAAGTTTAAACGGTATTTCATCATGTACGATTATAAAAAGGTTTGAATTTGTGAATTTGGATACAATCGATTTTTCCAAAATTCAGCATGATTACCAGTTTGAAGGTCTGCTGTAAGTAGTTTTTTTAGCTGTTATATAAAATGCCATATTTGTAAAACACTATTTCATTTACAAAGCCTGTTTTTAATCTTATCACGATTATAAAATGAGAACAGTACATTTATTGTTGACTTCATCATTCGTTTTAGTAATGAATTTTAAAATCAAAATGAATGAATTGAATTTTAAGTGTAATCCTTTATTATTCCGAGGTCTTTATTTATATTTTATACTAATGTACTTAATGAATCTTCAGGTGCGCCGATTCGGCAACGATGGGTTTTCGCTTTTATGGGTTTCTTAGCCCTTGTAATGGCTTATGGGATGCGAGCCAGTCTTTCTATTACTATAACTGAAATGGTAAAGCATATAGACAAGAATGTGACGATAGATGAAGAAACGTGCCCAAAAGATGAAAACAGCCGTCCAAACAATACGACAGGTACAGGTGCAGGCACTTACGATTGGGATGAAGAAACTCAGGTAAAGTGGAATTTAATAATGTAGAAGCATATCAAAAGTCAATAAAATCATATAGCCTTAATTCGGCGCGTCATATTACTTGAGCAAAGATAACACCGCGTGGTTTTTGTAATTTCAAGTTTCAATGTTATAAGGATAAAAATATCAGATTCAATCATGCTTTAAAAAATGATGATTGATGATGACATGAAATTAGAATCAGTTAAAAAATTAATTACTACTGTAACATTATGCCTAAGAATCTCGGATTAAGACTCTAGAATGTCCTGTACGATATGATTGTTAACTTATAACGTGAAACAATTGTACAGTAATACTTTCTGATGCACGTGAAAAGAAAGCAAGCTATTAATTTTCCGTGAGTTCAAAATTTTGAAAATAATCATGTCCCATCTGAAAACATTGTTCTCACGCCATTGTGTAGCGTTTACGTACCAAAGTCTAACCTTAAAAGTACAATCTTTGAGCTGTGCAATGATTTCTTACGTATTTAATTTTGAATGACATTGATTCCATGTTGATTCAACGTGGATATTTGCATGGATTATTTGCTTAAATTAACCTATATGGATTTTCTGCATTGATTGCTGAGTGCATTCAATTTTAACAAGTCTATAACTTGGTGGAGCGACTGGTTGGATATTGAAAATGCGTACTGGTATCTGGATGGTACAACCAATATGATGCATTTTGTACCTAACTATAAAACTCCTTATTATTTATTATTATTACCTTGCTGAATATTACTTAAAAAAATCTAAGTGGATAATCCAAGCAGATATCCACGTTGAAACAACGTGGATGTCCATTTTGTCTTTTTTTTTACTGCAAATTAAGTACATATTCATTTTATAACGTTATTTTATGTTTAGGGTATCATCTTATCTTCATTTTACTGGGGATACGTACTCACTCAATTACCAGGAGCATTGATTGCCGAAAAGTTTGGCGGTAAGCATACCTTAGGATTCGGAATGTTTATCACAGCGATACTGACTATAGTGATTCCATATGCCGTCACTTGGGGAGAATCGACTGCGTTGATCGTTCTTCGAGTGTTCATGGGCTTAGGTGAAGGAGTAACTTTGCCAGCCCTAAATGTGATGCTTGCTCAATGGGTACCACCCGATGAGAGATCCAAGACAGGATCCTTTGTGTATGTAGGTGCGCCTTTAGGTACCGTATTCGCCACTGCGATTTCTGGCTTGATTTTAAAGCATACCAGCTGGCCAATAGTTTTTTATTTCTTCGGCGGCATCGGTATTGTCTGGTACTTTATCTGGCTCGTGATTTGCTACAATACACCTCGTGAACACCCTTTCATCTCGGATAAGGAAGCCGATTTCTTGCATCAAGAGCTCAATGAAGTGGCTCACGTGAATCCACCACCAGTGCCTTGGAGACATCTACTGACATCGATGCCTATGTGGGCTCTGATAGCGGTACAAGTCGGCCACGACTGGGGCTTCTACACCATCTCAACAGAGCTGCCCAAATATATGAGCAGCGTTCTCCACTATTCTGTGGACCAGAATGGCTATCTTAGCTCGTTGCCGTACATTGGCATGTGGTTGTGCTGTACGTTTATGTCGTGGTTGGCCGATTGGCTCATTTACAAAGATCACATGTCCATTACTACTGTTAGAAAAGTCGGCACAACCATTGCATCGGTGGGGCCAGGATTGTTTGTCATCGCGGCATCTTACGTCGGTTGCGACAGGACCTTGGTCGTGGTCATGTTCACACTTGGTGTTACGTTGCTGGGAAGTGGTATTCCCAGTCTCAAGGTTAACGCTCTCGATCTCAGTCCAAATTATGCTGGAACCGTAATGGCCATCAGTAACGGAGCAGCAGCTTGTACAGGAATCATCACACCATATCTAACGGGTGTACTAACCCCGGACCAAACGCTCAGTCAGTGGCGCGTGGTATTCTGGATTATATTTGCTATACTCATGGTAACTAATGTGTTTTATTTAATATTTGCTAGCGGTAAAATTGAGGATTGGAACGATCCTATTCTTATGAAACGCAATAAGGCAGAGCAAAAGAGAGTCCAAGAGGCCGCGGCGTTCGAAGACTCAAAAAAAGCAACAGAGGTATTTTAACCTTTTCGCTACTATATGTTGTATCAAGTATGGCTCGTGAATTAACAAAATTAAATAAAATGTTGTCTAAAACATTTAACAATTTTTCTAGTTATATATAATAGTAGAAAAGCTATAGATGCAAAACGAATCTTTGACTAAGTTATAACATTTGTTAAATTACGAAAAATGAAAATAATTGACTTATAGATCAACCGCAGCGAAAGGGTTAAGTATCGCATATTTTTTTTACACATTCTGTGCATAAAATACCAATCTTAAATCAGATTTTCCACTCGTCGTATTGGAAGGTTCAGCTCTCAGTTCGTACGAAAAATAAAGAGAATCACCTTTCTCATACTAGTATTAAAAATAATTATTTTTTAAAGTAATTAGTATACATATACATATATGCAGATAAATTATAAACGCTTTATTTAATACTATTTAGTTGTTGATATGGTATATGTATGGTGAATTAATTTTGTACAATCAAATAGTTCTATTCGCGTGACAATTGTTTAAATTGTTATAGAGTACATGACATGATTGAAAGTATGTTATGAAATTTACTTTTGTAATATGGTTATCGATCAACATAAAGTAATGAAAAATGTGTTGTATGTATTTTTGTAATAAACTACCAAAATCGTTTGCAAACTGTAAGGTTTTTGAAAAAAAGAAGAAAAATTTTCTGACTTCTATAATCTTTTATTGATTTAATGTTGGTAGAAATAATTATAAATTCTTTTTTTAACGAACAAACTTGTTTTACAATGGAGTTAATCATCATTATCTATGGATAAGTTGTACACAATGTTATGTATTTCGAATTTGAGTGCATGGTAATTATATTATAAGTCGACAGGATATATACTTAAAATAGAAATAATAAAAAAAATGTTAGTAACCTATATGTATTTTAATTACAATATAATAGACAATTAAACGTTGTTTACTGTGATTGCTTCCCATTTTTATTTTTAATTTTTAAATAGGATTCTGTACTTTTATACAATATAAAAAGATGTATGATAATATTATTGATAAAATCCATAATTTTGGATTCACGCACCTGTAAATGTTAGCGATATTTGCACCAAATTTTTAATGGTCAATATCCTTGGCTAAATAATTAAATTTTTTATTCTAGAATTTCACAAGGTTAATATTTTATTGAATCAATTAATTATCGTAAATTTAAAACATTTTTGAAGCAATAATTAGTTTATTACATAAATTACAAGACCGTATTTACAAAAAATACTATAAGTATACCTGTAATCAGGCAACAGTTCATACAGGTAAGTATATAGAATTGAAGTGTGTTGCATGCATTTTTTGACTTAAAACATTTTATGTAGTATTTCCTCATCTTTTTATTAAAATTATTAATATTGCTTTTGGTATATTAAAACTAAAAAAAAATTACTATTGATGTACGAGAAAATTACGTTTGAAAAATGAAAAAATACTATTATTATTATCCTAATTTTATAAGTCTATATTTATTGTTACAACAATGGCATTTTTACTGATGATAGAATAACAGTCAATAGTTTTATACTAATTAACTAGATTATGTAAATCAATTTCGTAGCATACTTGCAGCATTCTGTAAATCAAATCTTATCATCTAGTAAACACAATTAGATAGGTGATTAAAAGTTTAATTGAACCAGTCCATCATGCTGACTTTAGTATTGCAGTGATATTCGTGCATCAAACACATCAGTGTCGAATTCGGTGCGGTAAAATGTATTTGATTCATAGCATCTATATCACTTCATCGTTAGGTCTGAAAACTATGTGCGTACAGTGTATTATTTGACGCATATTGGAACATTGTAATCAACGTTATCTGTTCACAGCGTATATCTGTAAAATTAATAAAAATGGCGTTATGTGTAAAATGTTGTGAGTATTAGATGATTTTTCAAGTGGCACTATAATGATATAATAAGACTATCTGGAAACGGTCCGATATTTATTGTTTGCTTCTATTTAAATACTTAGTGCAATGTATTCCCCAACGATGGATAATTGCAGCTATGGGATTTTTCGCATTTTTCAATGCTTATACGTTGCGTATATGCCTGTCTATTGCAATTACGCAAATGGTTGTACCACTCAACAATACCAAAGAATCACTCGATGAGACGTGTCCAGAATTTGATGAAAATCTCTCGAAAAATACTACAATTACTAGTGCAGTTCGTAGAGGAGGAACTTTTGAGTGGAGTGAATATACACAGGTATGTGATAACTGAGTATCGTATAGTGTATACAAAAAGATAAAGAAGAAGATTGTGACTAATAAATCACGTGCTTTGTCGAGATGATGGAATAATTTAAAATGAATTCGTGTCTAGGACTACTAAATTATAGAGATTGTTTTGTAAAGTAAAGTTTATCAAATAAATGTCAATAAAAGTATATAATATGTTTTCAGGGCATCATCCTTTCATCGTTTTATTGGGGGTACGTCATCACGCACATTCCAGGAGGCTTGTTAGCCCATAAATTTGGACCCAAACATACGTTAGGTCTTGGAGTCTTAATTACTGCTATACTCACTGTTATAACACCAGCGGCTACGCAGTGGGGAGATGCCAATGCTTTGATAGTTGTACGATTTTTAATGGGTCTGTGCGAAGGTGTGATACAGCCTGCAATGAGTTGTCTATTGTCCCAATGGATCCCACCTCAAGAAAGATCTGTAATTGGTTCATCGGTCTATACCGGGATAAGATTCGGAATAGTCATTTCATCGG
Organism: Cecidostiba semifascia; assembly: GCA_900474235.1. Classification (NCBI taxonomy): domain Eukaryota; kingdom Metazoa; phylum Arthropoda; class Insecta; order Hymenoptera; family Pteromalidae; genus Cecidostiba; species Cecidostiba semifascia. The sequence continues at coordinate 34,295 of UCQR01013799.1, read as the reverse complement.
TAATATCAGGTTTAATCATGGGTAAATCAAGCGGCGACTGGCCATTGATATTTCATTTATTCGGCGGCATTGGTATCATATGGTTCGTATTCTGGATGTTTTTGGCATACAATAATCCTCGGGAACATCCTTTTATAACGGAGAAAGAAAAGGAGTATTTGAGTGCTCGCATGAGTAGTCATACCCACGAGAATCCGGCTCCTTTTCCGTGGAAGCGTGCACTTACGTCTCGGCCATTTCTCGCCTTGATCATCATGCAATCTGGCCAAGATTGGAGCAGTTACACGATCATGTCCGATCTACCGAAATACATGCACAGCGTACTGAAGCTACCTGTATACCTGAACGGTTACGCTTCATCGATGCACCAGATAGGTTCATGGATATTTTGCATGGTCATGTCATGGTTTTCCGATTGGCTGATAGCAAAGGAACGCGCGACAATAACGACGGTTCGAAAAATGAACACTGCGATTTCCAGTCTGGGACCCAGTTGTCTGATGGTAGCAGCCATGTACGCGGGATGTAACGTGGCCGCGGCGATAACGCTGATAACAATAGGATTGACTTTAGCAGGCAGCGCGTTGCCGGGAATAAAAGTCAATGTGCTCGATCTCAGTCCCAATTACGCTGGAACTCTGATGGGTATATCGAACGGTATCGGAGCCGTGACCGGTGTTCTCGCGCCTTATACAGTCGGTGTGCTGGCGCCTAATCAGACTCTGAGCGAATGGCGTCTGATTTTTTGGATCGTGGCTGGTGTATCATTCGTGACGACTTTGAATTTTGTCTTTAGTGCCAGTGGCGAAGTGCAGGAGTGGAATAATCCGACGGTTTTGAAAAATAAGAAGACCAAGGAAAATGCAGAAGAGGACATAAATCTTTTGACGATAAAGCAAAATAATGAACCGAAATGATACGTTATTTTTAAAAGTACAAATGTTTTTGTTATTTTTGTTGTTCAACTCGATAGTTTTGCAAAATGACTAGAAAATATTATACAATTTTTATTTTTTAAAAAGGTCTAGTAATTAAATGTTGTTATTGTACATACACAGCACACGTGATTGTATTCCTGTAATCGATTGATCGAATAATAATTTTGGAAAATTATTATTTTGCAAGTATAAGATAGTAAAAGTATACTCATAAAAACCCGTATGTAAATAGTTTGCATTATCATATCTTCGCAAGATTTATTGCATAGAAACTCAAATTATACTATTTTGCATTATTTAATCGATAAACAGATTATCTACATGCATGTATTCCTGGTTTATCAGTTGTTGTTATAACAAAAACATTCTATCAGGTTAAGCAGGCCATTGACTTTTATAATACTTATGTATATCATTTTTTTTCTTTTTTTATATTCACGTTCTACATTTTAATATATAAAATTAAATTTTATATTTTGATGTCTTCTTTTGTCATTATTTTGGTGTTACTTATTTTGCTAAAAAATCGTTATAAATGCCCGTATCGGTGTAATGTGAATTTTGAAAAATCCTATAAAAACCGTCTTAATATTTCAATAATTCAAGTAATTTGTTGGGTATGCAGGTGAAGGACTAGAAAAATACACGTGGAAGAACGGAAGAAATCTTACATATTTGCAGTTCTCTTGTTCGCCATCGCAATTATAAACTTTAATTGCGATGGAAACTAAAAAAAACTACAAATATGCATAAGTTTCTTTTTAAAGTTTTGGGCATCATTTAGAATTCCTGAAAATCCGTTAGAAGCGCAGCGATCGCTTGACATTTACAATAATGAAATTTTGATGGACGGCGAAGTCCGAGAGAGGTAAAAAGAAACAAGTAGTTCACCTTGGTTCGCACTTTCAAAAGTTCCCGATACCGGTTCAGCAAAATAAAGTAGAGAATGCGTGGCACTATGTGAAAATGATTTTCGAATCAGTATATTTTTGCGCGCGATCGGAAAAACTATTAGATGGATTATACATATAGGACAAATTATTGTCGCGGCAAGCGCAACCGTGTGTGAGGATCATGAAGCATTGAGAAAGTCTGTGTATGCGCCAAGGCCGTCTTGTCATGCGCTCAGTATTGTTGGAGCATCAGCAACGGCAGTATTATTGCTGTACTATGAAATCTTCTATGTTGCATTATTAAATCTGTTTCGAGACACGATTGTTCCTAAATGTCACAATACTCCTCGCTGTCGGTTAAATTGTAATAGTGAGTTCGTTTTAAGAATAAAACAAAAAATGTTACCTACTTGGGCTAGTTGCTGTAAGTAATCAGATTTATTTTATTTAAGTTACATAAGGATTTCCCGCTATTACGCACGTCAAAGTGAATAAAAAATTGTTTCCTGACAGAAAAGATAGATACTTTTCACTGTAAATAATATTTCTAATAAAGCACTTATTCGTTGTGTACATGCTGTGTAATACATTTCGTTTGAAATTCATTAAAAAATAGCATCCAAGAAAAGAAGTTTTTACAGTGTATTATTATTGTACAGGCATCCATATACAACAGCGATGGATTTTCGCCATAATGGGATTTCTCGCATTATTCAATGCATATGCGATGCGCATTTGCCTATCAATTGCAATCACGGAGATGGTAGTTCCTTTGAATATCACTGAAGAATTCATCGACGACACGTGCTCGGAACTTGCAAGCAAACAGTTATCGAATGTTACTACGGTTCATGGTAGCGGCATTTACGAATGGAGTGAGTACACACAGGTAAGAGAACCCGGTGATCGCTTGGATTTTGCAATGATTTGATTGATGAAAGTTGATGAAAATCAGTGAGTAATGGGAATCAAAGGTTATTTTTGCAGTAGAGTCTTGAATTGTGCATTTTGTTTTTCTTCAAAAAGTGACATCTATATAATTTTGCAATGATGTCTTCTGGATAATTTAAATAATAGTTCTATTAAGCTTTCATTTGAATTCCTTTCACGATTGAATTTGTGAATGTACTGCGCGGTACAATTGTGTATCAATTGCTATAAAATGACAGGCATAGGAGTAGTTCACAGAAAAATTTAATAGCGATAATGTTAAAAATATGCCGATGTTCATAATGTTGTCTTGATAAGAAATCATTTAAATTTGTACATTTATAATTTATTTTTGTTTTTAAGTTTCAATTTTATCGCCAAGTTTCAATACTCATTGTCAGTGAAAGTAAAATGCGTCATTGCAAAAACACTTTTGATTGAAACGGAATTTACCTTTGCAAAGAATGCAATCTCATTTGACACGTTGAATGGAATAAAAACCTGTATTGTGTACATTACTGAAAGTAATATATATGATATAATAAAGCAGTAAAATCATGGTAGAAAAATCGTCGAGTATATATAACGTGTCAATAAATAAAAGCGCGTGTGGTTCGTTATAAAGCAGTGATAAAAAAAGAGACGCTATTTGAATCCCGCAGTATACACAGCATGTAAAAACTGATTTTCTAAAAAGTATTAAATCGTATATTCATTTAAAAATAGTATATCCCTAAAAATATAATAAAAAAGTCTTTTTTAGTTCCATAATGAATTTATGAAAAAGTTTCCTTAAAGTTTTTCCTTGTAAAATCATCGTATAAAGTGGCTTTTCACGAAAATAGATCGTCCGTCAGGATAAGTTTCTCGAATCTGAATTAATAAACTAATAGCTCGTGATTTTTCCTACTTCCTACAATAGGAAACAATTAGCATGCGGTAAACTGCATTGTGTGACGTCGATGTATGAAGAAATTTTTGCTGACGTCACTTCAACGTTTGCATTATAAATCAAAATTCAATAAAACTTCTTTTACGAAGCCGATTTACAGAAATCTTATACCGCTGTTTTTTTTAGGGAATTATTCTCTCATCGTTCTACTGGGGCTACGTGATCACCCATCTACCGGGTGGCCTACTTGCGGAAAAATTCGGCGGCAAGTACACCCTGGGAATCGGCATATTCTTGACCGCGATCTTCACCGTCCTTGTGCCGATTGCCGTCAAATGGGGCGACTCGACGGCCCTGATAATCCTGCGCGTGCTGATGGGCTTCAGCGGTGGGGTCATCTTTCCCGCCCTGAACGTGATGACCGCTCATTGGGTGCCACCGCAAGAATTGTCCTTAATCACCGCGGTGATCTTCATCGGAGTGGACCTCGGCATAATCGGTGCCACCACGATATCTGGGTTAATTCTTCGTTACTCGCTGATTGGCTGGCCTGGAGTCTTCTATTTTTTCGGTGGCATGGGTATTATCTGGTTCGTGCTCTGGGTGGCACTTTGTTACAACGATCCCGAGGAGCATCCCTTCATATCGGAGAAGGAGGCCGATTATTTGCGCGAGGCTCTCAACGAGCACACGCACAAGAACACTCCCTCGGTGCCTTGGAGCTATATCTTCAAGTCGCCTTCATTTTGGGCTTTACTGGCCGTGCAGATCGGTCACGACTGGGGATTGTATACTCTGGTCACGGACTTGCCCAAGTACATGAGCAGCGTGCTCAAGTTCTCCGTCGAGTACAACGGCTATCTCTCTTCCTTGCCAAATTTGTGCTCGGTGCTCTACTGTCTCTTCATCTCTTGGGCCACAGACAAGATGATAACCTCGAAATGCGTGTCCAAGACCAATGCCAGAAAGATCAACACTACCATTTCCACGATAGCACCAGCGCTTTTCATCATCGGAGCCTCCTACGCCGGTTGTGATCGTGTTTCCGTAGTGGTCATGTTCACGCTGGGCGTGACTTTGATGGGCAGCAGTTTGCCAGGAATAAAAGTCAATTCGTTGGATCTCAGTCCGAATTACGCCGGTACACTAATGGCCCTCACCAATGGAATTGCAAGCTTAACGGGCATCTTGACGCCGTATCTCGTGGGTGTTCTGACACCCAATCAAACCCTCAGCGAGTGGCGACTCGTCTTTTGGATTGTCTTCTGCATCTTCTTCATTACGAACACGATCTTCATTCTGTTTGCCAGCGGCGACGTGCAGGACTGGAATGATCCTAAGTTTCTGAAGGACGAAGACGAGAAGAAAATTGCTAACAAAGCTTGAGTTAGATATATGTATCTTGATACTGTATATGGAAAATAGTGCCATTCTTTAAGTGTTCCATGGCTATATCGTTAAAAAAGAAGTTTTAAAACAGAAAGGATGGTGTTTGAAGGAGCAGAGCCGAGCAAGAAGATGCTAGTTTGCCAAAAATTGTCCCATGCCTATGTATCAAACTATTATAGCGTTATTCTGTATTTGTAATAATTTCGTACGCATGTTAAATTTTTTATTTAGAAGCTGTAACAAAATCTTTACTGTATTTTTTAATAACTATATAAGTGTATACTATTGCAATTTCAAATAATAAGCACGTTACAAACTTTTTACGAAAGTTGAGTTCGTAGTAGTTACTTATACAGGTTTCAGATGCGATATATATGCGGTGCACCTTGTAATCCATATAAAGACTATACTTGTTCCAGAACCAGCTCTGAAGAAAAGCTACTTGACAATCAGCTTTAGTGTGCTCGTCATTGATCGATCTTTAGCCGTAAATGGATGAAAATATCTCATCGATCTCTATACATTTAATTTAATTGATATTTATCTTTGAGATATTCTTGAGAAAGCAAGATTTTTTATTTATTTTTGGAATTTTATATTAGGTCAATAATTTATTTTTGTCAAATGATGAAATAATTCGATAGATTCACTCGTTCAATAAGTTGTAATAACCAGATGAATGATATGATATCCATTCTTTTCTATAAATCAATGTTTATAATGGCGATGACATCTCTTCATGGGCTATAAAATAATCTAATGCCCCACAAACTAATGGCAATAGAACGATAGCCAAGTGGATGACGGAAGAAAGTGTATAAGAGCGAGTTCAAAGAAAGTTAAGTAGAGACAGTACGTAAATTGCAAGCGCAACTGACAGGCTCTGCCAAATGGGTCAAAGAAGAGAATTTCCAAGAAGTAATACATTAATCACATTTGCTTCTAATTCGTTTATGTAGATATTGATCTAATTGTTTAATTATATCTCTAGTTTTATCTATATATACGGCGATATATCAACATATTTTCTTAGCATATTAAAACACAGAGAATTTACATAAACTTTTGTCATATGTCTGATTTACTATGAAGTTGTTATGATACATCTGCTAATATCATGTGCGTACAATTATTACTTAAAATTTTTTTATCTTCTGGGACTCTGTCGATCAAACAGAATAATGGCACATTTGATATCTAGTACTTATCGACTGCAGCTGCCTTTTAGTTAAATTTTCATCTAATTTCGCTAGCAATTCAATCAACTTTATAATATACGAAATAAGTACGTCTTATTGTACAGTTTGATACTCGACCTGATTTATAACAATTAACCTTGGAGTACAATCACTTCACTTCATAAGATTCTTTTTTGTTACAATTGATTTTTTCAAACGACTGAAGAATATCAAGTTATCAGTATAAAGATATCGGATATTCATAATGTTTACGGTAACAATCGGACAATATGTCGGGCCAAAATTTTTTTTGTATTGATTGTCATTATAATTTAGAATATACAATATTGGAAATTATCGTAGCAGATAAATTATAATTTGTAAAAATAGTTGATGACACAACTGAAATGTTGCAACTAATAATTTCTTTTAATGTGATTGGTGAGCTAGGTTGCTAATGATTATAGATATACTTTAGAGATAGACTAATAATTAAACATTCAATGATGATAGATATGAATGCTGCATTTATATGTAATGCACATACTGAAATTTTGATTACAGTAAAAATACAAGATTGTTTCGTTGAGATTATAGCTTAAGCATCTGTATTGTTCTGTCGTGAGATGAGAAATGCGTATAAGCTGCACTTTTATAGAATTTTTTCACTGCAGGCAGCAAAGAATCGCATTCTTTCAAACACTACAGTTTTTTTTTTAAATAATTTCTTCACTCTTTTCTAACGAGTACATCAGCTCGTGCAATTATTTCTCCAGGTGCAACTTGCATACTTAAACAACATTTATATTATCATTTCTTTCGCGTGAATAAGTTATAGCCTTGCAAATCTTAGATGTGCAGAACATTTTCATGTTTTACATTAATAGATTAAATCTGTTTGGCTTTTTCTTCAAATTTTTCCTTACTCATAGATTTTTCAAGATAAGATTAAACAGCATCTATAGTTATAGTGTTTTAGTCTTGGAGCATGGCATTCTTCCAACAAATCCGATTAGTTCCACAAGAGCAAGCATCAGAAGAAGTCAGAAAAGAAATAACACATGTTCTCCGAATGCGTGTAATGACGCAATGAGTAACAAACTTCATCTTTTCCCTCTCTCCCTTTTTTACGCGAGAGTCGCTTCACGCGCCTTAAATTCCATCGAAGCTTTACAGTTGATCGGTATAACGTGCGAGAACTTGATACGCGTGATCATTTGCATAGGATTACAAAACGCTTATCACTCTGAGCCATCGTTTCCTTGTGTTTAAAGTTTTAGTACGATATCATTCTGCTATACATATAATTGCGATGCTAGGCGAATTAAGAAAGTGCTGTAAGCATCTGAGATTTATTATTATCTGATCGCGGTATGCATTCGAATCAACAACGATTCTTGTCTATCTCACTGCTTAACAATTGATTTGTTTTATTCAAAAGGTGTGAATATTCCTCAACGATGGATTTTTGCGCTTATGTGCTTCTTCGCGCTGTTCAATGCATACGCCATGCGAGCTTGCCTGTCGATCGCTATAACGGAGATGGTGGTGCCGACAACGATCGCATCAGAGGACATTCTGGATGATACTTGCCCAGCCACGGAGATCGAAGTGCCCTCCAATGAAACAGTGCAGTTCAGAGGAACGTATGAGTGGGACGAATATACTCAGGTGCAAACAAAAATATATCGATGCTTTTATTTCAGTTCTGAAACAGTTTATGTACTCTTTTGAAGGTCGAATCAATTTGCTCGACGCCCTCAATTGAGATTTCTAAGCGATACCGCTTTGAATGTTAGTACTTCTTTGCAATCGATAATCGGCAGTATAAAATGTTAATTTTCAAAAAAAAAATTACAGGGTCTCATACTGTCCGCCTTCTACTGGGGCTACATCGTCACGCATCTACCGGGTGGTATGATAGCCGACACGTACGGTGGCAAGTACACTTTGGGTATCGGCATCCTTTTGACTGCAATCTTCACCATTTTGACCCCAGTGGCTGTGTATTGGGGAGACTCGGACGCCCTGATCATCCTACGTGTCCTCATGGGTCTGGGCGAAGGAACCACGTACCCAGCGATCAACGTACTGCTAGCCCAGTGGACACCTCCCGAGGAAAGATCGAGAACCGGTTCGTTCGTCTACGCCGGTGCTCTGATCGGTACTGTATACGCCACCACCGTATCCGGCTTGATCCTGCACTATTCTAGCGAGGGCTGGCCCATGGTCTTCTACGTGATCGGTACCACCAGCATCATCTGGTTCGTCATCTGGCTGCTGGCCTGCTACAATAGTCCTCGGGACCATCCCTTCATCTCGAAGAACGAGGTCGACTACCTCAAGGAACGCATGAGCGAGCACACGCACGAGAAGCCACCAGCTGTACCTTGGCGCCACATCCTGGCTTCCAAGCCTCTCTGGGCCGTGATCATTGCGCTGATTGGCTTCAACTGGTCCATCCTAACGATCGTTACCGATCTACCCAAGTACATGAGCGGTGTACTCAAGTTTTCCGTCCAGAATAACGGATACCTCACCTCGCTCGTCTATCTTTGCATGTGGATCGGTGGTACCATCAGCTCTTGGTTGGCGGACTACCTCATAGCCAAGGAGTTCATGTCCATGACGAAGGTCAGAAAGATCGGTTCCATAGTCGCTCTGACCTGCTCGGCGACCTTCATCGTCGCAGCTTCGTACGCTGGCTGCGACAGAGCCTTGGTAGTCGGTATGTTTACCGTCGGCATGACCATAATGGGCTTCGCTTTTCCCAGTGTCATGGTCAACGCTCTAGATCTGAGTCCGAATTACGCGGGAACGTTGATGGCACTGACCAACGGGATTTCGGCACTGACTGGAATCGCTTCGCCGTATATCATCGGCATCATGACGCCAAATCAGACCCTCAGCGAGTGGCGTTTCGTATTTTGGATTCTCTTCGGGGTATCGTCGGCCAGTAATCTCGTGTTTCTACTCTACGGCAGCGGTGAGGTGGAGTACTGGAACGACCCAGAGTTCGTCAACGCCGAGTACGAGAGGAGAAAGAAGAAGTCCATCGAGGAAGTTAGAATCGCGTAGTTCCTATTATATTATATAGCGCTTGCGATTTCTCTGCTGTCATGACTGTGCGTTATCAGCTTTGCTTTCGTTTTTTGACGGTGAATTTATTTAACATTGAAGTGTTTTTATTTATTTTTACGTATACGATCAGTATTTTGCATGCATTTTGGAAAGCGAAGCACAGCACGACGCATCACGAGGAGATAAACATGTATTCCGAGTATTAGATAGCTGACAGCAGAGGATTATACACATACATGCGTTTGCTTTCATTTAATATTTCTCAAAATATACCTTCGGAATTTATGAAAAGTTATGGATCGTAAATTTATATCCAGGTAGAGTATTGTAAGCGAAGTTTAATTTTAAGTTAGGAAAACGTTATTTATTCGTATAAATTTGTAAGTCACGAAAGGTGTTGAAATACAGTTGCGCACTTGACGATTGTTGGCTATTGACATTAGAGTATAATTATGTAAACAAGCTCCAAGTTTCGCCGAGACGTCTGGAACGATAAAGCAATGTTTCCGCGATTCACACGGTATGTATTTAAAATTTCTGTTTACGCACAATATACGCCGTTTTATTCAACCACTTATACAACACGGAGTCATATTATAATAGTGACTTTGCAATAAAAATAATCTACAAGCACAAAACTTCGTCCTTGATATACATGCGCTCGTAAAAGTTGAAACGTATCTTCAAATATTCAAAATCATCCCAAACGAAATAGACAGTTTCTACTTGGCTTCTGTATCTACATGTCACATATCGAATAAAACAAATAATAATAAACCCCGCATATAGACACGAGAGCCAATCTCGTCGTTGAAAAATTTTCTAAAAATAAAGGCCTGACAACTATATGGGCACGCAGACTTCTGGCCGCAGCCGCATCAAGACGCGAGACACACGAGTGATTGGGTAAAGTGACTCTGATTCGCTGAATTAAAAGGTTGCAGCGCTGCAATTGAAAAGATCAGGAATCCACGACAGCGGCGCTGATGTTCTCTCTTTATAAGTATGCGCCTCACACACTGCTACAGTCGCGGCCGGAGAAAAGAAACTTTTTTTGTTTAAAACGAAGGTAGCAATTTCGCGCGTCGTATATACGCTCGCCTCGGCAATTTACTACAGCTCTAAAATTTAGCCGCGAGAGAGAGCTGCAGATCTATGTAATATGGTCTCGGTTTTTACGATACAGCTTGCGTCACTCGTTATATATTGTTGAAAAGGGTTAATTTTGCATGAACTCGCGCGGAATATTTATATACACGTGGGGTATACAGTAGAAAGCGAGTTGCGGAAACCGATTTTCTATCTGTATATACCTATACATACACACACACATATAATATAGAAACGCCGATGTGATCGTCTCGCCAATATTGACGGACTACTTCGAGAGCGAAATCCCGCAACGTCTATAAATTCTCCCACCTGAATTGCGGATGATGCAATAGCAAATAAATAAATCTATATAAGTTATTCCGAAGATAAGCGGGACAAAACAGCGCGCGATAATGTAGCGCCTATCGCGTCTTTTCTCTCGCGTAAGTATACCTACATCGATGATATTATATACATATACGAGAGCTGCAAAAGTTATGCCGGTGCGCTTGCACAGACTTCGCTCCCGTCTTACCTGCGCGCGCGCACGCCCAAGTGAGATTCGTCTGGCCGATAAGCTTATCGTCGTGTATACGGCTATACAGGTATACATGCATAAAGACAGGCGCGCTTTTTGCCAGTTCGATATATATAGTCTTCGATCGTTTCGCGCGTATGTACGCATATGTACATTCACGGGATCAATGCTTCTTAAATCCGGCCGCTTATTATTATCATCATTATTCATTTTTCTCCTCGACGTCAGTATAAAATAACGCCTCGCGTTAAGGAGCTACGGAGTTCGACCACCGCGGCGCCAATGTACCAGTGGTGCATCAATTAAAGCGGCTTGCCGATCGCCGCGCGACTCCAGAGTGCTCGACGCGGCGTCTCTGGCCTTTTCCTTTTTTTCTCCACTTTTTTTCTCTCTCTTTCTCTCTCTCTCTCTCTCTCTCTCTTTCGCTCAACGCGCATATAATTCTCGCATTTCTTCACGCGTGTTCCGCTCACTCGCGCGAGAAAGGTATAGTGTGCGCGGCTGTGCTCGCTGATGCTTATACTTACTCGCCTGTCGACCGGCAGCACGTGCGGATCGTTTTCTGAGAAGACTGTGTATACATATCGCGTAAAAATATATTGTATTTATATATAGACGATCTTTTTTTTTTTTTTTGCCGATCGATTAATGAGTCAACTTGCCACGCCAAGATCACGATCGATCGTCGTGCTGAGAAGGGGCTGTTTGACGAATTTTATCTCTCGACTTGATTTATACTCTTTCATTCTGGATAGAGACTATAGCTAGGCAAATATTTGGCTGCGCTATCGGTCGAGCTATAGTGAGACTGAAACGATCGCGCGCCGATTTCGTGTTTGACGCCCGAGACGTTGGCTGCAGGACCTGTTAGATTGTATATAACGATTAACCATGAGGTCGAGAGGGATGTTGGACGCTTGGAGATCGTGTTGTGAGTATATTGTAATTTTTTTTTAGTTTTCTCTCTTCGTGTGCAAACGTTTCTCTTTCTTTCTTGTTTCGTGTAGTAACGATTTGTTGAGGAAAAGATGCTTGTACAGCAATCTGACAACGTGTATAGATAATAGATGTTTCAATCGCAGCGCTAATGGGATTTTAAAAGGTTTATTAAAGTGCGTTCAACTTGCGTGTCTACGACCGATGAGTATTAGAGCTCACAACTCGATGTATCATAATATTTATACGATTTTCGCTTGAAACAAAAGAAACTTTAAATCGAACAACAAACTTTTCTCTGCTCGTGATAAGAAGCATCACTATCGATGTGTGATGAAGCATATCATCTGGGAACAGCATCATTCACTAAAACGAGTATTACATATGATACCGATCTATAAGTGTGTCATTATCGATAACAGTAGCCATGCATAAACACTTAAAAATCATCATATACATTATTACATAACGTTTCGTTATTTTCTCTTTATCAGGCGTAAATATTCCGCAACGATGGATCTTTGCGCTCATGGGATTTCTGGGCCTGTTCAACGCCTATGCCATGCGTGCCTGTCTCTCCATCACCATCACGGAGATGGTCGTGCCGACCGAGCACTCGACCGAGTCCTCGGACTACACGTGTGAGTCCACTGAAAACATCACGTCCAGCAACAATAGTACTATTGGCAGCGGAGGCAAGGGCTCTTATGAGTGGAGCGAATACACTCAGGTACTATTATGGTTGTAGAAAAAAAAAATTTTTTTTTTATAATAATTTCATGGCTGATAAATAACCGGGCCTTGACGAGCGATCTAATATTATTTCTTTTTTTCGGTGTACCCTTTCGTGCTGGAGGAATTTAATCTCGTATAATCTTGCTGTTGTTGATAAAGATTGTCATTGAAAAAGTTTGAAACGGCTGCGTTAAGAAATAATAACGCCTTATACGATATACTCAACTGCATATTATCTCATTGGTATTAATGAGAAAATTATCTTCGTCGATGTACTTACTTATAGTGACATGAACATTTTTCAAACGAAGCACGTACTTCGTTATCGTCTCAATATATTATATACGTGTACGATATTTAAGAAATTCGTGTATGCTTCAAATACGAGGAAACAATAAACAGTTTTAAAACCCGTGATACGCGACTCGATCATTATAGAGCCTGCACAGTACCAATAAAGCAAATATTTGCCTAACTGTCTGTCGTTCAGTTCGCGGTCTCGATAATGAAAAAAAACTGCTGAAATTAATCCAGCTCGTTAATTGATCAAATCGATTTTCCTCCAACAATCAATCGTCGGACGAATTACAGCTGTACATCACCAATTCGTACATTCGTCCTCTACTAACTCTTGAACATTCCTCGACTACAGTCCGTCTATTGTTATACAGGGTATCATCTTGTCTTCCTTCTACTGGGGCTACGTCGTGACCCACTTGCCGGGCGGCATGATGGCCGAGAAGTTTGGCGGCAAGTACACCCTGGGCATCGGTATTCTCTTGACGGCCGTCTTCACTCTGCTGACTCCCAATGCCGTGGCCTGGGGTGACTCAACGGCCCTCATAATCCTACGTCTGCTCATGGGTCTGGGCGAGGGCACGACCTACCCGGCGGTCAACGTCATGCTGGCCCAGTGGACTCCACCCGAAGAGCGTTCCAAGACCGGTTCGTTCGTCTACGCAGGCGCACCTCTGGGTACCGTGTACGCGACAACGGTATCAGGTCTGATCCTGCGCTACTCGAGCATCGGCTGGCCTGGTGTCTTCTATTTCTTCGGCAGCGTGAACGTCCTCTGGTTCCTGGTCTGGGTGGTCCTCTGCTACAACAACCCGCGCGAGCATCCCTTCATCTCCGAGAGCGAGGTCAAGTACTTGAATGAGCGTCTCAGCGATCACACGCACCAGAAACCACCGCCGGTACCCTGGCGTCACATTCTCGCCTCGAAGCCACTCTGGGCACTGATCATCGCGTTGATCGGTCACAACTGGGCCTTCCTCACGATCGTCAGCGATCTGCCCAAGTACATGAGCAGTGTGCTCAAGTTCTCCATTCAGAACAACGGATACCTGTCGTCTCTGGCTTATCTCTGTATGTGGCTGGGAAGTCTGGTCACCTCGTGGATCGCCGACTGGCTCATAGCCAAGGGACACATGACCATGACCGGCGTCAGAAAGTTCGGCTCGACGATTGCGTTGATCGGTCCGGCTCTCTTCATCGTAGGTGCCTCGTACGCCGGCTGCGACAGAGTCATGGTCGTGGTGATGTTCACCGTGGGCATGGCCCTGATGGGTACAGCTTTGCCCGGTATCATGGTCAACGTCCTGGACCTCAGTCCGAACTACGCTGGAACGTTGATGGCCCTGACCAATGGGATATCCGCGCTGACCGGTATCGTCACGCCTTACATTGTCGGGGTTTTGACGCCTCATCAGACCATCACGGAGTGGCGATCCGTTTTCTGGATCGTTTTCGGAGTCTCCATAGCCACGAATCTGGTCTTTTTGCTCTACGGCAGTGGCGAAGTCGAGTACTGGAACGATCCCGAATTCGTGAAGGAGGAAAGGAGACGAAGGAAGAACAAGAAGGTCGAGGAGATAGAGACGTAGCGTATATTATGGGCAAAAATTGTACGTTGCTTATACGAACAAATTAATCGATATACAGGGGGACTTATCATTACGCTAAACGACGATTGTTCAGATTTATATAATGTATTATTCTTAGTATAGTCTATACTCTGTGTACCACACGTTTCCATATCTCATGCAATGCAGTGTATGGCGGCACGAAGTTTTCTTACAGCTTATCATCTATAGCGCATTGTGATTTAAAATGTATGATGACCTTACGGCGCAGCTTTTCTATCCTTAGTTACCAATCAATAGGCTAACTTTGTTTATAAATGTCTGCGATTATTATATGTTTTTTTTCATTGTAGTCCTCGAACAGAGATTTTACTATTATAAGAATCGATCGATTGTAAATCAATTGTTGAAGTGGTAACGGATATACAACGAAGCGAGTTCAAGTAAAAGCAATCTCAAAAAGCGTTAAAAAGAGATACATTCCCATTTCAAGCGTTATCCGCACCGAGTATGGTGTGTGAAGAAATTGGATAATACGGTCAAGGCCGCAGCGCTCGTTTAAAAGTTTATACTTCTTTTTCAAAATCGCATCTGAGATATACAAGGATGCATCATGACTATATTATACAAACTGTTAAAATGCACTAAGAAAATTAAAAGCGTTTCAGTTCAAATTACTGTCTGTGATGGTTGTAATAGTTTTGTTACTCGAAAATTCACAAGTGCGTTTTGCTTAGCTATTACCTTAGTTATATATGTTATGTGGAATTAAAGTTATGGAATAAACGAAATATTATTTTAAAATGTATATGTCGAATAAATAAAGATTAGTAGCGAAATCATAAACATTTGTCATTATGAAAATCAAATGATCCAATAAACAATTTCGAGATGATATAGTACATACATGAAATAGTGATTAATAAATATAAAAGTAAAAAATGAATTGACGTTGCAGTCTTATTACTTCCTTTCGTTTTATAAATTTAATTATAATTATTGAAGATTAAAAGCAGTTATATTTTTTTATTATATATAGTGATAATTAATTCAGATAAGAAACTTTGCATTCACGTGACTCATTGGTATATGTACAAAACAGGTTAAACTGATATGCCTAGTTTCCCAAGTAGATTTGTCAACAGATTTGAATAAACAGTTCAAAATTGAAAATCCTCCGTTTGGATTATTCATCTCGACAAAAACAATAACATACTTTGCTTTTGTGTGTAGTTATACTATTGGTTGGAGCAAAAGCAGATACACATAGATAACGTAATGCATACAATTTTGTCAAAAAGATTAACCAAAACTAAATCGTTTATTGGCGATCTTTTATATGTATTTGTTTATCAATGATTGCTTACATTTATTTATTGTATAAGTAGTATATCTATATTGTTCATTCACCAAAATTGATTGAATAAGGATTGAAAGAATTAAAAAAAATAAGATCTTATCAGACATTTAGTAGTAATTTAAAATTAGCGTATGATTTTTTATAAAAAGAAAAATGTCGATTATGACGCTTAACTTTTTATGAATGCTTTATGATTTTATGATGTTCACATCATCAGTGTTTCAGCTATAGATTTGAGGGGTTCTTGTACAAAGGAGAACAGCCGTATCGCTTGACAAAACAAATTTATAGTTTACAAAAAACAAATATTAGTTTTGCATTTTATGATGAATATTCCAGAAAAAGTTTTATTTTGACTATTCATATGATGGCGTGATACCTTGTGATTTTGCCAGTAACCGTAAATTCATACATTGAAGAAAAAATCGTCAGGATTTTTCATTTCATGATTAATTTATTAGAGTCTTTGATAGAAGTTTGCATTACATGATGCTCAACGCACAATCAGTTAACGACTATGTAAATAAATGATCATGAATTTAATTCCATCGTGGGGGATAGTATTTAGAAGTCGGAAAAACCATATATACAGACTTTTAAGAAGCTTTTTAACGCAGATTACGTTTGATGGTATAATAATGCTTTTATTAACTCTTTTTATGTCGTTAAAGAACAATAGATAAAGCTTTAGCTATCTAAACACGTAACCTTTTAACGATCACGTGATATATTAAGTAAAATTTAAAATTAGCCAATTTTACACACATTATGAATAGTTTTCAATGTACACACAAAGACTATCTATTTCTTACAAATGTATAATCTCATCTGACTGACGCAATAGCTTTCTTGATTAAATGAAATAACATAAAAAAAATGTTATTCTAGAATAATATAAGCGGCAATTCTAGCGCAAACCGATATGCTTGGCAAATTAGATATCAACAATCAAATTCAGATTGATCAATAGAAATTGATGTTTAGGTGAAATATATGCTTCAGCTTGAGTTCGAGATTTGAACGACTGACGCTCGGATTTCCAGTCACATGCAAAGTATAATTGCTTTTATTAAAATTAGTATTATATATTATGTGCAAATTGCAATGCAGCAGTTGAAATTGATAGAGAATTTTAAGTAATATTTTCTTGTTTTTATATTTATTTTCCAATAAGCAGGA
Source organism: Cecidostiba semifascia (assembly GCA_900474235.1). Taxonomy (NCBI): domain Eukaryota; kingdom Metazoa; phylum Arthropoda; class Insecta; order Hymenoptera; family Pteromalidae; genus Cecidostiba; species Cecidostiba semifascia. The sequence goes on along the minus strand of UCQR01013799.1, from coordinate 17,289 downwards.
GAGACGTGCAAGAAAAAGTACATGCTAAACACGAAACCTTTTGCATCTCATATTTTATCATTGAGCTGGCAATAAATGAAATACTACACAGCTCGAAAGATAGCTAAGTGAAAGTTTCTAAATTGCAACCTTTGAATGATTGATTTGACCTGACGAATAATAATTTATTGATTTATTTGAATTATTAAATTTATATGCGCGATGAGTCTCATTGCAGACTTCCTTATATAAACATTTAATTTATAATCATGTTTATATATGTTTTCTGAGAAAAGGAAATCGACCTTTGCAGTTAAAACAATTGGTTATTCATTCAATTGCACTATAATCTAATAACAATATTTTTGGAGCGAGAACAGTACTACAAACTTCAACAGTGAATTGGCATGTGTACACATATACATATCACTTATCAATAATATATGGGAGATGTGCCCAGTACGGCACTATAACGTTTCAGGCTATAACTTTTGACAGCAAGCGTATTTATGATGGCTCATATTAACTCTAGTAATTTACTTTCTTTATGGGGGCCTTTGCAGTTCTAAAGTTTGTTTACAATAAATGTCAATTTTTGCTATTGAAAAAACGTTGGCCAGTTCACAAAATTTAAATCTTACTTAGCCAGACAATTTTTTTCTCGGACTTCATGCAATACAATGCAAAGTACGATTCTGGAGAAATGCATAAAAATGCATACAGAAATTATGCAGCTCGCAAGCGCAATGAGCTACGGAGCATTTCTTTTTACGATACAATTTCGATATATGCTTCTTAAAACAGCAGATTTTACACTGTCAATCCATTAAAAGCGACATAATATTAAAATATTAAAACTGCTATATCTTTATTGTGTCGAACAGAAAAGACAAAGCTGCAAGTATATATTTAAATAATAAGCAAATAAGCTCTTTAGAACGGAACGCTTCAAGTTCACAGTGATATAGAGTGCAGAACTATGTATTCTAAATCGTTAATAAGTAATAAGTACAAATTAATAATCTTTCGACCGTCAGAAAGTCAATGACTACAGGTGAGAAAGCACAGAAATAAAAATATCTCATGAAAATATTTCATAAATTGGCTATAAGCATATTTAATGATAAAATAAATGCATAGCAATTAACTTCACATAAACAAATATGTCACATGTTATTCAAGGTTATAATTATAAGTCTCAATTCACAATATACATCTGTTCGCAGGTATTGCACTCGCAATATATTAGTAATAATACAGGTTTATGAACTCATGTTCGCACCGATAGCAATTAGCAATACTGCAGCTGTCTGTTTCGAGAAAGTATTCGGCGACGGGCCGACGAGGCACCGTATATCCGTCGGGAAAGCACTTGGCGACGGCCGAATAAGAGATTATAATACGCCGATCAACAAAGGAATTGTAAAGGGCCATAAAAGTGCGACAGCAAGACGAGACACAAATTCACCCTCAGCGCAAACGACTGAAAACAAGTGTCTGCTTACTATAGCCATTAAGCGTCGGCTACGCAGGTGTATCCATCTCTCTCCACCTCCACCCTCAGGCCCGACAAGAAGATCCTTGGGAGTGGGGACGACGACGCTTGCTTAACGTCAGGTGGCGCAGCTGTGCTCCATCAGGCCCAACGATACATTCAGCCCCAATAAATTCGACGAAGCAAAAGGGACGATCGTCATCACAACGACGACAGTATAAATTTAGCTTCAGGAAAGTAACTTCTGATCCTTGTTGAGCGCGATATCTAAGTTTTGTACGTGTGCGTGATTTTGAATTCTACGTTCGGCCTCACACACGCATCTTTTATAAAATAGTGCTATCATAGCGGGTGATAAAATCAATTCGACACTGCGGCTGCAGAGATGCAATCGTTTTCACCTCTTGCTAAGCGCGTAAAATTATTGTAAACTTCTCATAATTGTACTAACGTCACGTTATCCCCTATATTGTCTAATCTATTAGAACGAGTTATGCAAGTGGATTTAATGTGATTCCTTGAAAGACATTAACGTGCACGCGCGTGAGAGAGAACGTACTTATATAGCCAAAAGACGCATTGTTGTCCGGCTGTGCATGATATTGCTCGAATTGAGAATACCAAGAAGCCCCCCCAAAGTGTCTCGGCGTTTTTGGGTATTTCTCGAGAGAAGGTAAAGACAGACGATTTCCTTAATGTCACGAGCCTCGACTTTTGGCACTGTGCTGTTACGAGAATAGTATTGGATTCCTGGAAAATTGATATTTAACGAGCAGTGTGTGTTTATGTCTTTGGGCATATAAGCATTTAATACTGACCCACAGAGCCGATTACCGGTCAGTCGAAGCTTTGCGATCAAACAGTCCTGATCGCTCTCCGGCGACTTCTACGTGTGTATACCAAGTTGCAAAAGCGCGTCGTCGGGATCATCCGAAAAAGTTTCAAAGATGTTGAGCATTTTCAACAAGATCTGTATTCGCAAACGTGGCGGCGGATCGTGACACAAGCATTCGAGTATAAAAATATTATTATACTCGTTGTAATTGAATTACCTAATAATAATATTTACCAAAAAAAAAAAAAAATTGCTTAGTCGCAAGTTTTTAAGTGCCAAAGAATTTTAGTGAGTATAACGATGTGTCGTATACACGTTGATTGAGAGAAGCAGCAGCAGCAACAAGTGCGCGAGCCTATACTTTGCAATTTCATATTATTCTGTCACACACACGCCGCGATGATGACCCGAAAATCTTCCGAGTTTGACGTTTGACTTCCTAGTAAACAAATTTCTAACGCGCATTTGACACGTCTTTATCTGCGAAAACCGCTCCACTTCATCAGGCACACTCTATCTTATCTTTAGCATTGACATTGCTGCTAATTTTTACGTATGCAAAACTGCCGAGTGGTAGGAACGTACGTAATATAAGTTTTATTGAAGGCCTATTACCATAGACCAAAAGATGCTATCGACCTGGAGAACCTGCTGTGAGTATAACGATGTATACATTATTATATACTTTGAACGTGTTGTACATTATCTCTGTGTATTTGTCGTAAATTAAGTATGTACTCGCTGTATTTAGAAGTACACGTTTTTACCAAGAATCAGTGGTCTAATTTAGTGAAATATATATTTCAATGTTTGGGTTATATCCGGGATTCTATATAGCGTTTGCTCTAAGAGATAACAATAACTTTTCCACGTGTGTGTCTGCCAAAATTGAAATAAAATCAAGCGTGTCTCGTACTTTGAATTTCTTTGTAGTTTTTCCTACGAACTGATGGCATCTGTCACGCATATCGTATAAGCAAAAGTTTCTTTTGCAATCGCTTCAACAGTGCGAGAAAATTTTAAACAATAAATTTAGTCGCAACATTTTCATTCAAGTAAAACCATGAACATAGTGTTAAGAGCCTTATGCAAGTGTTGTTTGTTTCATTAAGTAAAACACGTTCTAAGTTCGCGCGCGCGCGCGCGTGTGTGTGTGTAATCTTCTTTTAATTAATTAAAATTTCAACACAGGTTCGCCCCTCTCGCAAAGATGGATCTTCGCCTTGTTCGCTTTTGTTGGGCTGTGGCTCGGCAACAGCATCCGAGTCATCCTGTCGATTTCAATAACGGAGATGGTCACGACAGAAGTGACCCAGTCGACTGACCAAACCTGCGTACGTTTCGAGAAACCTATTCTTAAGAATGCCACAGTTTTATACACCGGAAAAACCTACGACTGGGACGAGTACACCCAGGTAAAAGAGAGCACCGTACATTATTCTCCACTTTGCAGTCAGTTCTCTCGTATAAAGCTATTCTCGTTTTCAGGGCATAATCTTGTCGTCCTACTTCTGGGGTTACGCAGCCACACAGTTCCCGTTTGGTGCGCTGTCCGAGCGCTTCGGCGGCAAGTACCTAATGGGCCTGGGTATCTTCATCCCGTCGGTGCTGACTTTTTGCCTACCCTATGCAGTAGACTGGGGTGAGTCAACGGCCCTGATAGTCCTCCGAGTCATGATGGGCGTAATCAGTGGCGCCATGTACCCAGCGGTTAGTACGATGATCGCCAAGTGGACGGTACCAGTCGAGCGCGCCAAAATCGGTGGCTTCATCTACGCCGGTGCGGTGCTCGGTACAGTGTTCGGTACCACGATGCCGGCCATCATCATCCGCTACTGGGGTATGGGTTGGCCCGCGGTGTTCTACTTCTTCGGCGCTGTGGGTATGATCTGGTTCCCGTTCTGGGTGCTGCTGACCTTCAACGAGCCCAAGCAGCATCCCTATATCACCGAGGCCGAACTGAAGTACCTGCAGGAGAGTTCAGCCGAGCGTCAGAAGGCGAAGAAGGCACCGCCAGCGCCCTGGACTCACATCCTCGTCTCCAAGCAGTTCTGGGCATTCGTCATGGCGCTGGTCGGTTGCGACTGGGCCTACTTCACCATGGCCAGCGATCTGCCCAAGTACATGAGCAGCGTTGTCAAATTCTCGATCGAGGACAACGGCTATCTCTCCTCCCTGCCCTATCTCTGCATGTGGTTCAGCACGATATTCAGCTCGTGGCTGTCGGACAAGATTCTCGAACGGGGCCTCATGAGCACGACCAACGTGAGGAAACTTCTGGCCAGCATTTCGCTGGTGGGACCGGGGATCTTTATGGTCGGCGCCTCGTACGCCGAGTGCGACCAGTTTATGGTCGTCGTCATGTTCATCGTCGGCATGATCTTCATGGGCACCTGCTATCCCAGTATTATGGTCAACGTTTTGGACCTGAGTCCCAACTACGCGGGGACTCTGATGGCGATCGGTAACAGCATCGCCGCTTTGGGTGGCGTCATGACGCCGTACGTCGTGGGTGTGTTGACGCCCAACCAGACGATAGGCGAGTGGAGAAGAGTCTTCTGGATCGTTCTTATCATCAACGTTCTCTCAAACATCTTCTTCCTCGTTTACGGCAGCGGAGAGGTGCAGAAGTGGGACGATCCAGATTTCATCAGGAGCAAGAAAAAAGCTGCCGCGAAAGCTGCGAAGGCCACTACTACTGCAACGACGGAAAAGCCCAAGGGGATCACGATTGACGAGGAGAGTGCGCGGTTCTAGAACGTTCCTAATAACTTGATTTCTGATGTTTCCATATGCAACTAAACGTATTAGTACATAATAATCTCCTCTCATCGAGATAAGATCTTTTGATGAACAACTGTTGCGCTTCATTAGATTAAATTTTTAGAACAACGAATTTCTTGTTTTCTCATCATCTTGTTTTTGTAATGCGAATGCTGAAGTGTGTACGAATTAATCTCATGATAGAGTATTGTGTGGTATATGTGCGAAATGTTGTTTAAAACTGTGTAGAGTTTTTTCTTTTTTAAATAACGTATTTATAATGCCATAGAGACTATATATACATATTTTTTTACGCAGTATAGAACACTTCATTTTTATTTTGACACTTTATACTTTGTGACAAACTGTAGACCGCGCGGTTTGACTTTTTGTGTATAATTAAATATACAAATGAAAAAATACTTGAGTGTGTGTGAATGTGAAAGAATATAATAACAAGCGTGAAATCGGGAACATTTTGTAAATAACAATTGATGAATCAAATATATACACAGGATTATGTATAAAATATTAATAATGCAGCGTTTCAGTGTTTTTGACCTTCCCTCACTGATTACTCGCGTATAGTGTATATATACAGCGTCGAGTAGAACATGATGCAAGAGCTGAATTTGAATTCTTCATTAGTATTGCAAAAATTTATGTCGTCTCTTATCATCAACGATGGCGTGCACAACAATGGTCGCTGGCATCTCTGGCGAAATTGCATCATGCAAGTATATATTGTCGTGCTTTTTCAACTATTAGTTTTCTTTATTTTTTTTCTCGATATCTTATGTAATAATATTGAAATAATGTCATATACTCGTACCATTATGTGCTGCACGTTTGTTCAATTGCCTTTATACCTTTAACGGTATATATCCAAACACGAGAGCAAACATACAAACACAATTGTTAGATCGACTGGAAACGATCCTCACGAGACGCATATATACCAGCAATTTAACCGCGATAAAGGCTATATGATCAGAAAATTGAATATCATTGACGCGCCGTTTTATGCGACAGTCTTATCTTGTCTGCCTTAGCTTTACGATCATAATCGGCCGATAAGCAAGATGCAGTTCTGGGAGAAGATTTGCACCTCCGAGAAAATGTGTAACAAGGGTTTCGAGCGCGCATTAGCCTAAATTTAGTGCTGAATCGCATATATAAATAGAGTTTATTCTGACTGATGACACAAGTAAGCGTGTATTATTTTTGCTATTTCTTTTGTTTTTTTGATATGAAAAATTATATTACTATCGTTTGAGTTGAGAAAAAATTTTCAAAATGACACATACGACTGCTGGCAATTTATAAAGAATAATATAGCTTTCGTGCCACGGAATATCGCCGGCGTTTACGATTAAGATTCTTTTCATTGCTAAATCGGCAGAGGTCACTTTTCTAACGGTAATAAACGTCTTCGCTTCATCACTTTTATTAAACATAATTTGAATAGCTCATCAATAAAAAAAAAAGATTAAGGAACAAATAATTTTTCCCGACCGACATTTATGAGTACCAGCTTGATGTTAACAACAACTAGTTTTAATATTTTTATAAATTAAAATGTTCCAGCAAAACTTCAATTCCTGGTTTATAAAATGACGTAAACTTACTGCCACACCTACATATCATATATTATAATAAGGCCAACATGCTGTCGTCTCGAAGAAACTGTTGTAAGTAGAATAGGTCCGGTTTTGCAAAAAAGTTACGATATTGAAACGATCGCTCGTAAACAAGTGATGTCTTACGCAGATCTTTTCAGGTTCGACGATTCCGCAAAGATGGATCTTTGCGACTTTAGCGTTTTTAGCGCTAGCGATCGGCAACGCGATGCGAGCCATCCTGTCGATAACAATAACGGAAATGGTCGTATCGATAAATTCGACGGTGGCACCAACGGATGAGACTTGCTCGACTTCTTCGGTCCACGTCTCGAAAAACGTAACCGCGAAAATCGGTGCAGTCTACGAGTGGGACGAATACACACAGGTATACAAATAGACAATCGATAATTTGTTTCGATGATGTATGGTGTATTCTAAAATTTACCAAGTCAATCAACTTTTTCCCCAGGGCATAATCTTATCATCATTTTACTGGGGCTACACGGCCACGCAGTTCTTCTACGGCTCTCTATCAGAGCGTTTCGGTGGCAAGTACCTCCTGGCTCAAAGTATCCTTATCCCAGCCATCCTGACCCTCGTCACACCTCTGGTGATTAACTGGGGTGGATCGACTGCTCTGATAGTCCTACGAGTCTTGATGGGAGTGTCGAGCAGTGCTATGTACCCGGTCGCGAGTACAATGATCTCCAAGTGGGCCATCCCCGAGGATCGGGCGAAGATCGGTGGATTCATCTTTACCGGTTTCATCCTTGGACCTGTCCTTGGTACCACTCTGCCAGCGCTGATAATCCTCCATTCCGGCAAAGGATGGCCCGCGGCGTTCTACTTCTTCGGTGTCTTGGGTGTACTCTGGTTTCCCTTCTGGGCGTGTCTGTGTTACGACGATCCGCGCGAGCACCCATTCATCTCGGCGACGGAGTTGAAGTACTTTCAAGAGAACCTTACCGGCGGCAACAACAATTCGATCGAGAAACTGCCTCCGGCACCGTACCGGCAGATAGCGACGAGCAAGGAGTTCTGGGCGTTCGTGATCGGTATGACCGGTTGCGACTGGGCCTACTTCACCATGGCTAGTGACCTGCCCAAGTACATGAGCAGCGTCGTCAAGCTCTCGATCGAGGACAATGGTTACCTTTCCTCCCTGCCCTACCTCTGCATGTGGCTCAACTCGATCTTCAGCTCCTGGATATCCGATCGCATCCTCGCCAAGAAGTGGCTCACGCTGACCGGCGTGAGAAAACTCCTAGCGATGATTTCCACGATCGGACCGGCAGCCTTCATAATGATCGCCTCTTACGCTGGCTGCAACCAAGTCGTCGTGGTCACCGCCTTCATCCTGGGTATGACTCTACAGGGCAGCTCGTATCCCAGTATCGTCGTGAACAATTTGGATCTGAGCCCTAACTATGCGGGGACGCTCATGGCGATCGGTAACGGGATCGCGGCGCTCGGCGGTATACTCTCGCCATATATCGTTGGTTTACTTACGGCCAATCAGACGGTCGCCGAGTGGAGGTTGGCTTTTTGGATCGGTTTTGTGATCGCTGTGTTAACGAACGCTGTTTTCACGGTTTATGGCAGTGCCGATGTGCAGGAATGGGACGATCCGGATTTTATGAGGCAGCCGAAGAGGGTTAATAGGGTTAATAGGGTGAATAATAAGTATAAGTAATTTTAATTTAAATTGAAATAAAATTACTATAGTACATTTTGATTTGTCTTACCTTCGTATAGCGACGAATGTGTGATTTGTATTCTGATCGGCTGTTTTTTCCTAGTTCATAATAATACTATTCTTCACATTATCACTTATTCCCTTAATACTTATACGAAATTATGACACTATACGTAACCTGAAATCTGTGTGTTATAAAATCGCCTGAGTGACATCAGCAATGTGTTATTAATTATGATATATTCGTCGTGACGATCGTCTGATTTTATTTTTAGAACGAAATGTATTTTTGATTACCTACTGTGTTATAACTGTACTAATTTGTTAATGTAGTTTTAATGGACCAAAACTATAAAGTATGTCTTACCTATTACACATATTAAGTATAATAATATCCACACCAAGATGTATTTAAATGTGGCGCTGCCGTTCCCTTTCACGCGCCAAAATATATAAGTATAT
>UCQR01013798.1:9020-23728 GCA_900474235.1 Cecidostiba semifascia | reverse complement strand
CTTATGACAATACTCTGAGTGAAAATTATATTTTTTTGAAGTTCAGATGTATACTTTACATCTGCACCGATGCCAAAATAATCACGAAGTTACTGGAAGACGATAGGAACGGGTTAATCAACGTCTTATCTTTATGAGATTTGTGTTTATTTTTTAGCAAGTCTATAACTGATTTTCGGTGTGGAAAGATTTTAAGAAACTTTATTTATCTAAGAACGAGTAATGTTTTGTAAATTTATTCAATATCTTCTCTTCAGATCCATAACGTTTTTTGTAATTTGTCATTCAATTTATATTCGTATTGTTTCTTATTCCTTTTATCATTCTTTTACAATTACTCTTCCACAGATACATAGAAAACGGTTCTTAAAGATTTCTAAGTACACCCAATAAAATTACTGTAACAGACAATTGAGACCGCAAGATGGCAAGTTTTTTGCTAATTATAGTTGGAGATTTCGCAATAGACGATAACACGCGAGGGTATAAACTTAATTGAAAAATACAAGTAATCTCGACTGAGATTAGTTACGGAAAACAATTAATCATATCAATAAGAAATAAGTTATAATAAAGAATCATAATCGAAAAAATATACACGTTCCGAGGCATTAGTAATAAGTGCCATAATTACTTTTTCTATTTATGATAGTACGTTAAATGGTGTGATTCTTTCCTTATCGTAGCGATTAAAAATATTTAGTAGTTATTATTAGTAATTAAGATAAGAAAAATAAATATTCATTAAGTATTAATTTAAAGCATAAAATTAGTTTCGATGACATATGTTTTATACTTATTACTTTTACAAAAATAACTTTACGAGTCAACCAGAAGATTGTGTAATATGATTCAATAAAAGCAAACATATGAATCAATTAAAAAGATGCCCTAATAAAGATTGAAAAAAAAATAACGTACAACTTTTAGACGCGGGAAGTTTTAAACTGCAAAAATTAATAGCTTGCGATTAAATCCGCCCCTTTCGTCGACGTCAGTGGCTCGGGCAGTTGCATACACTCGGAACTCGACGAATGGATTATTCCGAATTTATCTCTTCAGGAGAAGCAGCAGCTTGCCTCGCAATTCTGAACTTCTGACCTGTCTGCCGCCGATGAATCCTCTTTGCCGTTCAGCCGCGTCATCGATCGGTGCTCTTGGATTAGGCCGAAAAGCCTTGCGGCACTTTATGGTTTAGTGAATTGTGTAACGATTACCATATTAATTTTTTTTCTTAATCAGTGAGTGAAAAAACTAGAGTGAACATGATTTTCAAACTTCTCATGAGTGTTTGTTTTCTATTGCAATGGGGATATGGTGCTGCGCTTGTCGAGCAAGATCGCAAAGTGGTAATAACCATGTGATAATTGTGTTATCAAAATATTATTGCAATCATTAATTTACCAATATTAAATATTATTTAATGTATCGTAGTACGTCTAAATTTGTTTAATTCATTCAATTTTTGATTCATAAAAGCATTTTGTAATTTGCAAGACAAATTACAAAAGTTATAATTAACGCCAGTAAAACTTTTATAATTATTTATTATATTTTCTTGTATATTTGCTAAGTTAGTATAATATCGTCTTATAATAACGATGTACAACTGTTTTAGCTCGATCTATCGGATCGTGGCTTGGGAACAGAAGATTTCTTTACTAAAATGCAGCATCAGATAAGAATACACGAACTAAATGAACTTATTCTCAGAGGGAATAAATTCGATAGTTTTCTAGACTGCGCGACGACGTTAGACAAGCTCGAAGTACTGGATTTGTCTTACAATCAACTTAACAGATTCTTTTTCCTCTGTACAAAGGAGCCCAACTTAATATCATTAAACATCAGTCATAATCAAATAACGTATATCAATGATGAAGCTCTGACAGATACACTTATCAAGTTGAAAGAATTGGATGTATCTTACAATGATCTCTTCGTCGTCAACAATACTATGCTTCGACACATGAAGGTATGTAATGCTTATTCATGTATCATAAATGCATTTGAGATCTGTTTACTTTAAAGATTCAACTTTGAAATCAAACACTTATTTAAAGTGTTTGAATCGTATAAAGCTGAGAAGTTGTTTATAATCTATTTCAAATCAATGAAAAGAGTGAGGTCATGGTGGTTAGTAGGTCAAATCAACGCAAGCAGAGAAAAAGAGAATGCATGACTTTAAATAAAGATTATAATAATAAATATTACGAAAATTAAATATTTCGTAATATATATAGTTGCTTATAATTTGTTGATGGAAGTTTACATTTGTGGATCATACCTTGCGTAAAATATGCGACGAATTATAAGTATGATATCAGAATGAGAAAAAAACACTTGATAAAAATTTAAAGTCATACTTAACAGTATATGCAATATCAAGCCATTAAACTGATTTACATTTATCTTTCTAAATTTGCCTTATAGTTCGCGTTCTTGAATAATAATCATTCAACTTTTTATTGTGCATAGCGTTTCATTGAATTAAATATTTATCGCGTGTTTTCAAAACAACGTTTATAGTTAATAATAATCACTCACTTTCATTAGTATACCTATATTCTTTTATTTGCTTTTTTCCATTGCTTTAATCATGTAAGTACATTTGGAACATAATAAGTACTTTATTTGACCTCGCAATGATTCATGTTTACATTCATTGCATCTTTTATGCGTAATATCGTTTTATTCAATATATTGTTTAAGAAAATACACGGAAGAACAAGTGTACTGCTTACTGAATCCAACTTTATTTATATTGAATTTGCTGATGTATCGATGCTTAAGAAGGAAATACATTTTTATAGACCTTATCACGTCTCGCGAGTAAACGTCTATCAGCAAATTTGCATTTTATAAACAAGTCAATAAATCCTTGAAATACCCACTACAATAATAAGCAATATACTATAATATTTTGAATCGAACGTAATTTCAATTTTTTTTTCAAAGCTCCTAACTTTTTCAGAATCTCGAGTTTCTCTCATTAGCAAGCAACCCGATCGAAGAAATCGACGAATATGTATTTCAAAATAAGACACAACTAAAGCACCTGGATCTGCGTAACGTCACTATATCATTCTTCTCGAAGTCGCTGTTCGAGCCCTTGGTGAACCTGGAGTACCTTGATCTATCCTATAATCCGATCGAGGACATTCCAGTTTTGCCGCAAAATATAAAAGTCCTCTACATGTGTGGCACTAATATTCTACGTGTGGGAAATTTCGAGACGCCGCAACTGCGCGTTTTAGTTCTTGATTATTCAGCGAATCTAACTTCAGTGGTACTTAATAATTTTGAACAACTCACAGAGCTCGAGATCCTTTCAATGCACGATTCGCCAAGGTTGACTGATATTCAGCTCAAACAACAGTCGAAATCACCCCTGCTGCCGAAGCTCAAGAGGTTTTCCCTGCAAAATTGTGCCCTGCAAGTACTGCAAGAAGAGCTACTGCCGATAATACAGGCAACTGTGGTCTTAGACTTGCAGAACAATCCCTGGAGTTGCGACTGCCGAATGGGCTGGCTGAATGCTATGAATGTGACGACCGATTTGCGCAATAGTTTCAGGTCAGTTTGTTTACTGACATATAATATTTTCTTGTTGAAAATTTGGAAAAGATTTTTAAAGTTATTTATCATTTTTTACTATCGATGAAATCGCCTTTGCCGGCATACGAAAAGAAGTAAGGAATGAATTACAAGCTTTATCGTATTCAATGTAGATGGCAGCTCGTGTAACTTTACTGTTCGCACACATTAGAGGAAGCACTGCCCTGCCTCCGTGTTCACCCCGCCAGTTTTCATATATATCACTGCAGTATCATAACACTCACAAAGTCTTCACACTCTTTAATAACTATACGTATAGTCGCTTTTAATTATTTTTTTGTCGCTTAAAACAAAATTACCAAGTATTTATATTTAACTGAATAATTCTAGCATACTCCGTAATTAAATTATAAAAATCAAGTGTACTATAATTTTTCTGAATTTAAAAGCATTCACGTTCAGACTTGAGAATATCCCACTGGCACTTAGCATCGCAAACCAACCGCAAAAGAATAAGGCAGAAAAATATAGAGCCAGTCACGATTTTCCACTGTACGAGCCTCGCATCTCCCATATGCTAAAGCCCTCGTCGGCCGAGAGGATTCCATAAAATTACGATTCCCCGGGCGATTCCGTCCTCCACCCTATTCAACATTTCTAACTCTTCGTTTTTCCTTGGTCAGATGCCAGAGACCGGAGCAGCACCGCGGCAAATTGCTCCACGACGTGCCACCGGCCGAGCTCGAGTGCGAGATGCCGCCCGAGGCAGGCCTCGATGTCGATTTCGCCGGCAGCATCCTCTACACGATCCTGTGGCTTGGGCTCGCGCTATTGATCCTCGGAATGCTAGGCTCCGGCTTTGTCTACTACAGCCGTGGCTGCCTCGGCCAGTGGGTGAGGAAGATGCGACACAGAGGCACCGACACCGTCAGCTACACCAACGTCGTCGAGTCCAACAATGATCTTGTGCGGATATTGCCTACTGAGAAGACCAACGAACAAGATGATTGAGAGTGCTTTGTTTTTATAGGAAAAGAAAAAAAAAACGGAAAATGATTTTTGTTTTTCATAATGGTATTTTTAACATTTTGTATAGATACAAGGTGCGCGTAGCTTTTTTTTTTAAAGTGCGTAATCTCTCGAGGCACATGACATCATCAGCTATTTATTCATCCTGTATTAAAGAGGAATAAGAAGAAGAGAGTTTTGAGAAATATTTCACTATTATATGTGCATGCAGAAATTTGAAATTTTTTATAACTCGTTTTTCAGTATTTGAAAGAGAGCTGATGTATCTATGCGCATTTGATAAAGATTTTCTCAATTCCAAATGTATGTGAGTCATTGAAAACAAGTGTGTGAAACAATAATGAAATTTTTAACAACTGGAAAACAGCTTGTAAACTGACACCTAAATCCCAATTACTTGTTGGATAAAGTATAATTAAGACGAACTTTGTAAAATCGCATAAAATAGTGCAAAAAAGAAATCACTTAGCACGAAAATACTGTTCTCCTCCTCTACCAAGCAGAAACTCTTTGCACAACCTCATTTTCAAGAAAACATCTTGTCTAAAAACCACCCACTGCTACACTGCAGACACCGCTCTCGCACTGAAGAACCCTTTAGCTCGTCTGACAAAGGTATACCGCCGCCGACGGCTGGCTGCTCCCGAATAAGATTCTTCTCGCTGCTTTTTCGCGTTTAATACAGAGAACGGCCAAATGATAATCGAAGTAGGTGCGCACAAATACACATCACGATTGTGCTCGCGCACGCGCGATTAATGAGGGGACTATAACACACACGCGCGCGCGAAAAGTGTATAGCAGTAGTGGCGGCGCGCAACAATAGGGGCTAGTCTGCGGCATGAAACTTTATAAATCAACGGGCCATTAGAGACTCGAGATCCCTCGACTGTGTGTGTGTGTGTTGTGCTATATAGCATTATATAGACGAGCTACTCGACGAGAGTCGGCGGTGAACGTCAGGGAGATCAGTCGAGCTTGAACTGAGAGAGCCGCGTTGGTTTTCTTTTTCGCCTTTTTTTTTCTCAAGGGCTCGGCGGCGGCTGTTTTAGAATTTTCGGCGATGCTCTTGTCCGCGGATGAGGGGCTTCCTAACCCATTCTGATGTAAAATATTAGGTAACCTTTTGTCGAGTATATAGTATTTCGAGAGATCGATTTTAATCATCGCAAATTACCTGTGATGTATTATAATATATAATCTTGAAGATTAATTCGCCCGATCGAAGAGGAGCACGATGAGGCGAATTACGAATTATTATTAAAGAAAAAGTAAATATGAAGTAGGTTACAATAAGCTGCGCACACTCCATTTGCGAGTATATAGCAGTCCCCTCGAGTTTTATATGCGCGCGGCTAATCTGGTGCAAAGCGAGGATCGTCAATTTTCCTGACGTGCATCTTGATCGCGTGCGATGTGGCGATCAGCCTTTGTATACTGTATATATATAGTTGCAGTGATCTTCCTATATAACTAACATACGGGAAAGCTATTAAGTTACATTACTGTGCGCCTATATGTGCATCCGATTTGTAGGCTCGCAGTATAGCTATATTACGTACGAGAATCATTGAGTTAAGTACCTCGCGAGCTTTGAGTGCCAATATATTTAAAATAATAAAACGTAAATAATTGTTATAGTGTATAGATATTTCGACAAAAAATCGATGAAAACAGAGCGAAAGACGATCGATATCTCATCGTCGGTTCACCTCCGACTTCCAAAAAAAAAAAATAAAAAATAAAAATACTTACGCTCGCGGTTCCTTCGTTAAAGCGATATATACCGTCGTTAATGGAAACATTACAGACTCGACTAACCATCAAGTCCATAGAGAGGATCGACGAAGGCAGCCAACTGATGCGCTGCTACGCTAAACTGCCCTGTGCGCGCGGCGGAGTATATAGACTCTATCCGCAGAGTATCGAGTGTCCGGGGTTAGACACAGACTTGTAATTCGAGAAATCCGTAACCGCGCCGGCGACGTACCTACGGCCAATTTGCACCGGGAGCAGTGCTGCGAGAGGTGTGGGTATATCCTATATACTTATTATATACGAGGAAAAATATATAATACCCGCGCGCGCGTGTGTGTATCGAACGCCAATCTAATTCGACGATCGCGAAGGTTATTATACACTGCAGTGGGTATATCCACTTTTTGTATATTATAATACACGGGTGGTTTCACTCATTATATAAAAAGAGGAAGAGAGCGGATTTTTATTACTTTTGGGACGAGGAACGCAGGAACTGGTAGTCTTGGATTGAATTTCATCGCTGGATCTCTTATATATACCTATCTCTATAAGAATTTTTCCTCTCTTTTTTTCAGTGAATATAGTAAATTTATGTGGAAGTCAAGTTTAAAGTCACAGAAACATTTTTGGCTCGAAATCACATATTGTGTCAATCTGAAGCAGTTCAACAAGTACAAATATAAATCCAATACACAACAAGAAAAAAACGCTCTCGTATACGATTCCCAACCACGTAACACGGGAGCGATTTCATTCCTCGAGACCATTAGACGCGTAAGAGAGTGATGTATAGCTATATGCTCAGCATCAGTCGTCATCACAGCAGCTCAGGGGTGAACGCGTGATGCATATACAGCTCAAACAACAGCCCACAGGGATATAAGAGAGAGAGAGCTGGAACAGCTCCTCGTCCAATAAGTTGATCGCGAGCGCGCTGATGCGTGCGTAATCCCGCGATAGCATCATCGTCGGGGGCATCGTCGTCAGCGCCGCTGCAGCCGAGGTTTTGTTTTCATTATTCATTTGTTCGATGTGTTCCCCGCGGACGCTTACTCGCGTAAAGCCCGTGTTTCCATGTCAGCTTAATCAGATAAAAGCCCAGGGCCTAAAATCGACGCGTGCGCATGTATATATACACTATATAATACGATGCACTCGCGTTATTGTGGATGATGTGTGTGTGTGTGATGGAGATGTACTGTTTTTTTATTTTCTACTACTGCACTGATGTTAAAATGGGGCGTCGAGCTGACATTCTAACTGAGATCGTTTTTATTGGATTTTTTTCTGTCTATAGTATAGAGTGAATTATCTTGATTCGTCTGAAGTAAAAGTAAGTGCGAAGTAGTTTGTTAAATTTTAGACACATTTTTCATCATACATAAAACTTGTCGAATCGTCAGGAGTAATCAATATCGCACGAAGCTTGTCGCGTATAAATTACTCCGAAAAAACCTCCCCACAACAAAGCTCCGAAATAGAAGGCTCGACCGGCCAGTACTGCCATAGTAGCCCTATACTGCGCGCACAAAGCCGCGTAAGCGGCTAACACACCGAGAGAGAGAGAGAGAGAGAGAGAGAGAGCATAAAGAGTGCGCGTCGAAACAGACTCCGCAATCGGTTTGTCCGGCCAAAAGCGCGTGATCCTATACGGCTTCTATACATTGTGCACACCCTGTATAATACCAGCTCTATATATACACACACACACACACCTTTATGTACACTCGAAACGCACTTATAATATACACAGAGAGACTTTCTCGCGCTTTATATATGTCGAGGTGTGAAGGTTGCATGGCAAAAGCGCGTGATGGTCACAAAGGCGCGCATTATAAAGGCCGCAAAAGCCGCTTACGATCAATATACTATATACCGATCGTTCACGACTGCGTTACTGGTCGTACGCCTGCTTTCAAATTTGTCCGAGTCGTCGCCTCGAATGGAAATACGCCACCGGTGTGTACCTATAATACGTATACGAGTATATTAAGATTCTTGTGGACGCTTTGAGGTATCTACGTCTTCTTTATTCTGCTTCCTTCTTATATTCGTTTTTGTCTGTTATGGACTCGTCGATCTATATAATATAGCCTCGTCCACGTTTTAGGGTATTTATTAGTATATGGGGATGAAGTTTAGAGATTTTTTTTATTTTGATATCCACTATAGAAGGAATTATTAAACAAGATCTTTAATTACTTTATGATTGCTATTTTATACAATATAATATTTAATTTTAAACATTTTACGTTTATAGTTTTAACAATTTTGTTCAAATTTGAAAATGTCAAGACTTCCATGTAAACCGAAAATAATCACACGGAGCGACCCACTAAATATAACTTTTGGTTCTCAAGGAAATTAGCCTTCACAATAACCATGCCGTAAACCGATTTTCACTTTAGTAAGCGAGAACACAAATAGCAAAAGTATACTCCTTTCTCCTTCTCCGTCATCAGACGCATTTGACGCTCGCACACTATACTATGCCGCACGTAAAACCGTACCAATATATAAGCCAAACGCTGCGTGCAGCATCCTCGCGGTTCCCAGACAGGCACGTTTCTCGGGCATTTTTCCGCACATCGTGTACCCGCCGCAATGATGCGAGCCAAAGCATCGACAACACGACCGCACAACACAGTATAGAGTGAGACTCTCCCTTATATTCATTCTTCTCGGTCTTATCGCGGCGAAAATATCTTTACGCTGCCTCAGCGCAAGAGCGAAAAGCGGAAAAGGGGCAACGACATAACGACGCGGGGATCTTCTTATACTTGCCTGCCTTGTGTTTGACAGATGTTTGGGTTACGGATCCTACTTAGGAGCTTTGGACCAATAAGTCGCTCGGATCTTGATTAGGCTGGTGTTCTACTTTTCCGGGCAGCAGATCTCTGCTCTTTGCTGTATATTATATACTCCCGGAGGTCTTTAGCGCCTGGCTTGTTGGATAAAGAACGAGGGAACGAAAGAGAGACGAGGAAAGTCTCTGGGCTGCGCTGATGCAGTTTAGTGGCATTTTAGCCGGAAGAAACTAAACACCGGTCGGTCTCCGGATATTCTCGAGGCTGCGGAGAGAAAGAGAGAGAGAGAGACAGAGACGATGGAATTACGTTTTAAGCAGGTTCTAAAAGGCTCGGCTCTTGTTTACTTACGTGTTTTGCTCTCTATTATTGTTAGTAAGTAGAGCGGCCGATTTTGTTTCCATTAGGAAATTATTATGGATTCAAATGCCCTGCGCTTGTGTGAACTATAGCTGTGTGGCAGTTCCAGTAACGATGACATGCATATTATATATTTTGCATGCACTTTGAACTGTTGATTATTTCATTATTATACATTTTTTCAACGAAATAATTTTGTTGTCATTTACAAAAATCCAGAAATCTTCACTATTGCAAGCCCATTATCACCCCTGCTTCTCTCAATAAACTAAGCAACTCCATCGAACGTGTAGATATACGCAGCGACATGCTCATCATATATCCCAACAACTCTTCTCATCTCTCCTGCATGCAGTATCAGTTAATAGTTCTTCATTGCAACTTTCTTTCCACGTTAAACGCTTGATTTCGCTATTCCTATAATACTATGAGTATAGTTACAGCCCAAAAGTCCTTCAGAGCAACCACAGACTCTCTCTCTTTCTCTCCTTCTTTTTTTCCCCGTCGACGATACTCCTCCTCGTCATAAGCACTCTGGTATACTGCCGTACTGCGAAGGAAGAAGCAACAGCTAGAAGAACAAGAAGCATATAACCGCTAATCCCGGTTCCTGCGGAATCGTCACGTCCGACAATCTCTATCTCTCTCTCTCTCTTCAATATATTTCAGGCGGCGGTTCGCCATGCACCTGAGCCGCGCGCGCGAGCGAGAGAGAGAGCGACCGTATAGTCTTACCTGCTGCTGGCTGCAGCGAAGTAACAGAGAAAGGTCGCCAATAAAGAGAAGGTCGAAGAATGTGCATTGTATATCCTCGGGCGTAATTACTTCCAGATGTGGACGAAGAAGATGACGATGAGCGAGCTTGAAGCTGCAGCGAGTGCTATATCGAGGAGAAAGGAGACCTTATATTGTTGATTCTTTTAGTTTCGTAGTATACTTTCTGTGCGTTTGCACTTTGAGGACCCGCGGTTATCGCGAATGAACCAAAGTACTGAAATGCGTAGATCTTTGTTTATCCGTTTTTTCCCCAAATTTGTGACTTCACTGGCAAATTTAACAGAAAAAAAATATCGTTGTATATTGATTGAAATTAACAGATTACTGCACAGCAGAATTTCAATTCTACAATTCTCAATACGCAAAGCGCCAGCGCACTTCAACGAAATAATCCCCGTCATATTACAACCGTATCCATTTAATGCGCAGCTACAGCTTTATTATTCTCAAGCTCCATAAGAAATTCATCCTGATATACGACTTGCACGTCTGCGCGGACCATTGTTTTCAACACGTGCAGCAACTCCTCGAACGATGCAGTTCAGAGAGATCCGAAAGGTACACAAGGTTTGCTGCGGGATACGACACGACAAGATCCACTCGAGAGGCATCACAGGATCGAACTGTCCTTTATTGGTCATTCAACGACGGCGGAAAGAAAGAGAGAGAAGTTGTAAACTTGAAATCTGTCCAGCAAGCCACCTGTGCGCACTGTGTGCCACCGACGCCCTACTGTGTACTGCGGATCTTCGAGGATCTGGTATATAGTGGATACCAGTCGCACAGCAAAGCAACGCTGTGTCTATATACTACGAGGATTCAGCTTACAACCGGTGGCAGACTTCCAAAAGTCGGAGCGAACGCGAATATGATGAGAGGCAGATGTTTAAGTTTTTCATGAAATTTGCGATACACATTTTTTGTCTGACGTCTTATATCTTTCAGTATAAAATAAGTCAATCAATATAGCATTCCAAAGTGAATATCCATCGCAAGGCTTTCTCCAAATTCATCTCCTTTCTTTACTCTTTGAAACCTATTCTCGAGAGTGTGCCGCTGTTGCCAGTACAACTCGACAAGAGAACACACACGTAGGCATATAGTCAATCCCGCAGCAGTATAGGCTATTCTTTCTACAACTTTATACTGTTATCTTTGAGGGTGGCGCTCGTCAAGCGACCCGAGAGAGATCTCGAGCATCAGACGGCGACGTCTTCAGGAAAAACTGTGGCTGGCGCCAGCGTATACATATAGACGTCGCAGGAAGTGCTCGCGACGCGCGGCATATGCGTACGTGGAATCCGATAGCGTCTCGCGCGCGAAAGAACAAATACTGATGTGTGCATCAGGCTCCGAGTTTGTTGTTACTTCTTCACCGTGAATAATATGGGCGCGCTTGTCACTTCTGTGGGTTACTCCAGAAGCATCCGATGTGTCTCGTTAGTCTCCCCTTTTTTCCCACACGGCGCGACTTTTGAGTTTTTTTATTATAGGACTTTTTTTTGGCAGACTGAGCCGGGGAACACCCGCGCGCGTTCAACAATAACAATGTAGCGAGTAAAGGATGCATCTCTCGGCTTACAACTATTATATACGCTGTTGTATTTGTACAAGTAATTATTTTTAAAATAGAAGAGATTTGAAAGAAGACGAAAATGTTTTATTTTAACAAAGCGCCTTTCAAAAGAAAACACAGCCGCAGCATTTTTGCATTTTTCCCGAGGACGCGCGACGCATTCGCGTATATAAAATATACCCATAGAATTTCCCGCGCTACTTTGCCGGAGATTCTGGTCACTCGCATGGACCGTGTATATACATGTATATATTTATAATCCCGTTGTGCTGCAGCGCATATAGGGAGCCGATATACTCTCACGCTGCAGAACCTCGTATATAACGCACATATTTTTCGCACCTCTATATACTCTGCGCTGCGGACGAAATTCGTCGGTGCGAAATTATGTGTCAACTGGCGACAATTCGCGCACGCGTTATGAAAAAATAAAAAGGCCGCGTGTATGTATATATAGCGAGAAAGGCCGATAAATCCGTGCGATTTCGACAATGATGCGTAAAATGCCCGAGCGATATTGAATTTTCCAGGCGCGATGCTTTGTGCAGCGAATTTTCGCGCGTGCTTCGCATATAGGTATATTAAAAAAAAATGTTAGCGTCCGGCCTGCAGTGTAAGGGCCAGTCAAAGCGATCAAGAGAATTGAAAAATGCGCGAAATTCGCGCGCACCTTTGTAATACTGTGTATAGGTGCCTCGATTGAATCGCGCTAGCGTCGTAAACAAAGAACTGCGGAAAATTGCAGCGGCGAGATTAAAAAAACAAAATCGCGTTTGGTTTCACGCGCGATAACGCTATATTATTGAAGCCACCGGCTGATGCGTGTGGACATTATAGAGGTGTATCGGAAAATGGTATAGATGGAATTTCAGAGAAATATTTATATTAGGAAATCGATTTTCAAAAACAGCTAAAAATTATATCAGCCGTGATGATGAGATCTCATTCCATCAGAAAACAGCTCAATCAAGTCTGGGCAATCAGTCGAAGCTCTCTCTCTCTCTCTCTCACTCGCGACGCGATCTAACGACCTCATTAACCCTCCTTCCCTCTCTCTCTCTCTCTCTCTCGCTTCACCCACACGTTTCCTTGATGCGCCATCAGGCACACGCCGCGGTAAAGTGTGTGAGTCGCGGTTTCCCGTATATAACATCACCACACGGCGTCGGCAGCATCATCCGCGAGGGCTTCAAGACAAATAAATCGTCGTCGTGGCGCCATCGCAGATGTGTCCCGTCATTCTCGTCCGTCGACTTTCTTTTTCCTATATACTGATGCTCGATTGCTTCGTATACACGACGAGAGAACAAGATGAGAGAAAGAAAGAGAAATATAAGAGAGAAAGAGGGAGTAGAAGATATACACCTCGAATTTCAGTCGCAACGAACTCGAGGCTCCTGTGTAAACATAAGCGGACAAGAGTATAGTCGGAGTAGAGCCGATAGTTGTTAGGTATATAGTATAACCTGGGGAACGAAGAAGGTCGCAGACAGTGTAGTGGTATACATATATATATGAGGGACAGAGGATAGACCGTGAGCGGGACTTCCTCGGCGCCACTTGTAATGTAGACTCTTTTCCTGCGCGCGCGATGCATTTGCTCGTGGGTTTATTTTAACGAAACACACGTATATTAGTCCCGGTGTCGTCTTTGGTTATCGGGTTGTCCGTGTGTTTGTTGTTTTTTCGGCTATTCTCGAGATGAACCACAATACGCGATATAATAAATATAAGGACGCGCGGGTGAATCAAGGAGTCGTATAATAGTGATATATTTTTGACGCTCACGCTCTAAAATTTTATAAGATACGTTATATAATATAAAGTATATCAATCACCTTGGAAAACGAGAACCATCACACTAGGTACTCGCATATAATCACAGCAGTAGACCATTAAAAATGGCTTAAAAATCTGCAGCAGGCTCTATAATCCTCTCGCTCGCCTCTCGCAACACAGCGCGCGTGTGCAGAACCGATAACATCATCGTCATCATCGCAGTAGCCGAGCTTATTATACAACCGAGCTGTTCTCGTCATCCGTAAAATTGAAAAGATTCCACACGCGCTAATATATACACTCGCTTCGAGCGATATATCCGCACAAATTGCAAGAGCACCCGGCTGATGCTGCGTGCAAGAAATCTCTCTCTCTCTCTCTCTCTCTCTCTCGCACCCTATTACAGAGCCGTTAAATAATAAAAGCCGCCATATTGAGAGACACACCAGCCCATACAGGACGACGAATGCGACCCCCTGTGTGTACGCGAGCATAATGCCTCGTTCGCTCGGGCCCCGTTCGTTTGAAAAGAGGATTATCCCGAGCGGCGATACGTCCTCGCTCGCCAATGAGCTTCTCGCGTATACGTACGCGAACGCCTGTCACACGATGAGGACAATGGACCTGGTATGTGTGTGTGTGTATATATATATGTATACGTGTATAGGGGACTTTTGGGAATCTGCCTCGCCCTTATGTATTATATACTTTTTCGCGAGAGCTGCTGTATAGCACTATATATACGATGTGTTTAACCCTCCGCAATGGCACGTATCGGAAACGAGAGTAATACGAGCGTATATATACGAAGTATACACGGCTGAGTTTCGGATAAACCGCAAATAATTATCCTTTCTTGCGACCGAGTGTAATTCTCTTTTTTTGCCCGTCTGACTTTTTGCGGGATATGTGTATTATACTGTGCGGTGGCTCTTGTGGAGTGGAAAATCAGATTCCATTTGTTCTGCGAGAACAGTTATTGAAAAAGATATTCTCAAAGTTGAATTGCTTTCTTATTTTGAAACGAGATTTTATTGTATACACCCTGCATGTGTAATAAT
>UCQR01013794.1:22414-35267 GCA_900474235.1 Cecidostiba semifascia | reverse complement strand
TTTTTGCTAGTCTTATAATAATTTTTATTATAATAATAAAAATTATTTAAAACCTAACAAATTTGTTCATAATGAGAGTATATTTCTCGATTACTATGTAAAATAGTAATTTTTGCTAGTCTTATAGTAATTTTAATTATAGTATTTCTCTCAGTGTATATAGCTAATATAAAAAATTCACTTGGATGATCAAAAACTTTTTTGCGTAAAGGATACTTTTAAAACGTCTAATTGAGCGAATCGTTTCGTGTTTAACCACATCAGATTGAACGGAATGGGATAGAATCCTCGTAGAGGTTGGTATGAAGCCGATACTGATCAACTGTTTCCGAGAACGTCATTATACTGTCTCTAACCACTGTACTTATACTCATTATTGGCACTCTGTGATGTCCCGTTAGTTTTAATTAAAACCTATTGATCAACGAGATTTCGTTCGATTTAAATAGAACATTTTAACCTATTTGTGATGCAACCTGTAAAACACGTTTCTAAAACAAACAATTCTGTTTTGTATAATAAGATTTCTACAATATGATGCATCATCTTCAATTATGTATATCAAAAAGAAATTATATTCGATTGAATTAATATAAATAAATAAATGTGTTTTTACGCATTCCAACATCTCAAACTTTTCATAAGCAAAATCCATCCCCATTTCGTCGACGCAAACAACTGGTAAAACAAGCGTATACAACTATTCAAAACCCGGTGTATATACCTAATATATAGCACATCGTCAAAAGAAAGCGAAGCACACGTTGATTCTCTTGCATCAGCCTCGAACTACCTCATTTCCGCATACCAAGCGCGCGTAATACTGCCTGAGCTGCAGGGCAATATCAAAGGGGCAGATAATTTATATAATTCACGCAGTTATGTCATTAAAGCATCGGTGGCCCACCCTCCGATCGATTGACGTGTAATGCATAGCAGGCGCGCATGGCACGGGGATGATGTGTCATTGCGCTTCAAACGGTTAAGCGTATAATATAATCCTTGGCTCTCTTGAGATATAGATATATGGTAGGCAGTCGTTGTAATGTAGTTTCTGGTGTGGTTGTGATTTGGGGTTTGATATAGTCAGTTGTTACCTAATGTGTCTTAAGAATTGGGTATATAGATTCTTTTTGTTTTCAAGTAATGAATAGAGACTTGAAATTTTGCATGCTATTTCTATTACTTATATTTTTCTGAAATATGATTGAAATCAAAGACAATTTGCAAAGAAACTATAAAAGATAGAAATGTGCCCTCGCTGACTTTTTTATAGAAAATTTAATAACGAGAGCAACTTTCTTTAATAACTTTTTCCTCTAAAATCAATACTTTCCAAGATACAGAGCGAAATAAGAAAAAAAGTGCAGAAATCCAACTTTAATTGTTAATTGTTTATAAAGCTTACGGGATCCATTGTTCACGTCTTCAGATTATCATTCTAGACACTCTTCCGAACAATTTAAGCCTTAACCGATGTCATTGGGATTATTGATATCTCAAAAACTAATTTGACTGAACTAAAAAGGAGACAATAGTATATTAGAAATCAAAATTATAGATTTTTTATAGCATACGGTTTTTCATTAAATAATCAATTAGCCGAACAAATTTTTATAACGTTTCTATCATAGATTATTTGGAACTATGGTGAATATATATAATATTGTTAATATTTGCTTTTCATATAGACAACACTATGTGTCGGAAATGAGATAGGGACAGGTTGCACAGGTGAATACAGCACCTGCGGATTAACCCTTTCGTTCCTTTCATATAAACTCGTTTGTATGCCGGCTAGTATACACGTTTGAGATTTCATTGCTAGATCAGATTGAATCAGCCAGTTGAAAGGGGAGATTTTTGACGTCGTGCATTAATATACTTATATATGGATGTCAAACTAAAGAAACAGATGATATGCACGATTGTATTTGTTATGTACATCATGTTTTAAAAAATGTATGCTTTTTAATCGGCGTCTGACCAAAATCGCTCTTTTCTACTTGCAGTAATAAAGAATCGTATGCAAGCATGCATCATGTGCTTTCTAAATCACTGGTTCTAAATAAAAAGTACAAGTACAACAAAACATTAAAAAACTACTTTACTCGACCTATTCCACTCAGTCGTAAAAGTGCAATAAAAACACAATTACAAGCAACGCGAAGAAAAAAAAAATCCAACCCTGGAAAGCCCTTCGAAACTCTCGAAAAGTTAAAATCCAATAGAGCAAGGAAAAGACGAGGACGACGAGGAAGACGACAAGCGAATATAGCGAGAGAAATTCCGAGAGGCACGCAAGCTCGCACCCGAAACGACGTCGTCGTCGTCGAGACGCCCGAGAGCTTTCGGGTAATTAGGTGCCAACTAACGACGACAAGGTTATTTAATTAGGCAGCCTTAAACCTCCCTCCTCTCGTCTCTTCTCTATACCTCGACGACGATGTCTTCTTCTTCGGCTTATTATGACGCTCTCGAGCTATATGGTTATAAGGTCTTTTTTCAGAGAGGATGAGGAGAGGAATTAGACGTGAGAAAGACGTTGTCGGGCGTTTAATTAGGCGGCGCTTTGAGCGACGGCGCGTAAGTAATTGTCGAGGAGTGACAGGTGTTTTGACGCTTGTTTTGTATACTTGTTGTGTATATTTGATTGTTTGAAATTATGTTTTTAAGAGTCAGGGGAGGACTGATTTTTCTTTTTTTTTCAATCAGTGATAAATGTCGTGGTCAGGTCAGACAATATAAAAAAAACTATAATAACTAATTCTTAAATGACCTGTACGTTACATGTGAAAAAAACCACCCTCTCCAAAAAAATGCACAAACCCCTAACTCGCTCTCTCATCATGCCCAATCATCATCATCATCATCATCATCAGACAAAATACTCTCGTGTAGGTGAAGCCAACCTCACTATCCACCACCACCAAAAAATACCCCCACACTCGAAACAGACTCGGCCGCAAATAAGCCTCTCAGATAGCATAAGTATGTAGCATCACACACACATACACGCAAAGAGAATACAGTAGCGTACATCTCAAGGTAGGCGTGGCTTAACTTGGACCGATGGCGTCGTCGCGAGTCAGCCAATCAGACAAGGTAGCGGGTGGGGCGCCGAAAAAATATTGACCGACCGCCCGCGCATTACGCGGTCCATTTAAGCTTGGAGGAGGAGACGAGGGGGTGCCGATATGGAGAGAGAAAGAGAGAGTCAATTGACGCGGTCACTTACCGTCATACTGACGCCGCGATTAGCTATCTCTTCTACTTGTTCATCTCGTGGCTTTTCAGCTCGATTGGAAAAATCATTCGATGTTTCATTCAATTTGTCTTGAATGCGTTTTACTGATTTTCCTCACATTCATGTATCGGGGAAGATGAAAGTTATTATTTTGCGATGATTTCGGATGTGAAAAGGTGGATTCGATTGAGCTAATTAACCGTTAAATTAGCTCCATATATCATAGTAGAAAAGTAAAATTACTGCGTCGAGTAGAAAAGTTTTAATTTTTTTCTCAAACTAATCATAACGGCTATTCTACAAAGTACACTGTTACAATTTTTAAAAATCTATCCTTTTTTTATTCGTATACTAAACTATACAAAACGTCAGATGGAAGAACATTCCTTTATAAACAATAAACGAGAGGCCAGCAATAATAACCTCATCACATAACTTATGCTACTCCCCGAACTGATGCACATATGTAAGAAAAGCAAAAAATCCCAGAAAATCTGACGGTCAGTTGACGCGTCACGTATCACCCGTCACTCTTAGCTGCGGCATTATTGGCTGATGTGCGCGGCTGTGTGCGCGGCCGCAGGATTATTAGCGGCGTTGGCGGCGCTTGGAGGCCAAGCTCCTGCGGCGTTTGACATCATTATTCGTGGCCACTGTATGAGCCGCGCGCGCGCCGTCTTCTTCCTCGCACACACAGAGACGAGACTATATATATATATATAGTTAAGTGATACTCTGTACGCGGAGACATGTCGGACGCGACGGACGACGAGGTGCTGTAGTCGAGGAGTGTTTTTTTCGGCGCGAGTGATTTGCTTCGGTGTGGCTGCTGTGATTTTTTTTTCGAAGAGAGAGAGAGATTCTGTGAAGTGAGAGTTTTGTTTTTGAAATTCAAGGTGAATTTTGTGAATTTTTGGATGAGGAGGAGGTTTCTTATTGTATTATTGTTAATAGGTAACGTAAAAGTGTTCGGTGTGCAGATTGAATTATGTTTTTGCGTCTTGTGAATGAGAATAAAGGAGAGGAAAATGTGTTGCGCGAAAATTGGGGTGTAATTGTATTTTGAAATGGTTGAAGATTGAAAAATTTTTTATGTTTAACTGAATTACAAAATTCACTAAGCTGGTTTTGTGTATATTATAGTAGCCAGGCGACCTACAAATTGAAATGTCTCGAAAGCACTGCTATATAAACTTTGAGATTTAGAATTCTCGACTGTACAGAAACGAGATCCATCTTAATCTACTGAAAACTTTTGTAATTGCGTTCATTACGTTGTGCTGTACCAGTTCAGAAGCTAAATTATTCGGAAAATTCTTGCGGCGTCACCGGCTCAAGTGTCAAATAGTTCCGAACGTACGTGCACTTCATCGATTGTATAAAGTGATTGTATAACTAAGCAACGCAAAAATATTCTCGCTTCTATCCTAAAAATCCGAAAAAACCATCAGAACAAGTATTTATATTCAGCGTATCGGAAAATAAAAAGTCCACAACCAGGACACAATGAAGATGCAATAAACAACAAAAAACACCTCTACGCGTAGAAAAAAATCTTGACTCAAAGGATGGACACGAGCAACCAGTTGCCGTCGGATCGTAGACCGATGCAGATGGAGGACGACCTGTCGGACCGCAGCGATAGTAACAGCAACGCTTGTAGTGAAAACAGCAGTAGCAACAGCAGCAGTATACACTCGGAACCTATGCCGACGAGTTTCCAGCCTTACAAGCTTTCGATGGACGAATTGTCGAGTAAAACTGAAGAAGAAACGGGACACAATCAGAGATTCGGTGGTGGAGGTGATTACAGTAGGGTATCGGTGACCGACGGTAGCGGAGACGTGCCCATGGCGCTGGATAAGCCGAAGGATTATGCTATCCGAGGAAATGAGAGTGAGTTGAAGATGATTTAAATTTTTTATTTTTTCCCCTGGAGATTGTTCCTGAAGTTTTTGATGAAGTTTCGGAGAAAATAGAATATCCTGTTGATCTATTGCTGAGGTGACGTTAGAGTAAGGATTAGGATTTTTTTAGCATCAAATGCACATCAAATACACGATATTCAATAACTTCACGAATTTTACTACTTCAATTACTATAACCGTGTGGAATATGGTTTACTTTTAATTTAATTATATAAATCCATGTGTCACATTCTTAATGAACTAGACAACATGTTTCTCGGCACCTCAATTAAACAATAACACTAAGCCCATCAGAGCTTCACATTCACACTAACTGAAAAAACACCAAGAAAAACAACAAACTCACCTTCACTCCCTCAGTGTACAGCGAATCCTTATCGACGCACCCATACAACCGCATCACTTCTCAAGGACAGCCTCAGCAGAAGGAGGCAATGTACAGCTTCTGTCGTGAGATTCGTGAGATGCGACACAAGAGTTTACACGCGGCACTGGAGAGAACGGCTGCGGCTGCGGCAGCGGCTGCCGCAGCTGCAGCTGCTTCTGGTAAAGACTTGGAGCTGGTGAAAACAGCTTATGGACTGCCAGCTCAGATCAAGGATTTTGGAGGCCTGACGTCCTGCATTGGAAGCATCGCGCTGGATAGGTTGAGGGCTACTGCGCCAATTCATGGTGAGGATTTTTAATGATTTTCACTGTTTCGCACTTCTTCTCACTGCTATAAACATCATCAATTTTTTATAAATATCAGAAAGATTAATAACCCACACGTCGAATGTTTCTAATGAAGGTTATGCGCGCGCGTGGAAGTATCAATAAAACACTGATCGTCAATTTTCTTTTTATTATATTCTATATGTATTAGTTGATCAATCTTATTTCGTCGTATGCGGAAAAAAATCTCTCAGTGTGTGCTGCAATCACGTGGAATTACGGTGGTACTAATTTTGGGCATATATAGGTGTCGGCTTTGCCGACATATGGAATAGCCATAACGGAAAAAAAGTGGTACTACTTATTAGCAACGCCAAGTCATAATAGAGCCGTAAAACAAGACGTTTTTGGACTATAGCTTAATGACCTTTCCCCCATGCCCCCACTCCTTGAACTTTCCGGTATATCCATATACCAAACGAAGATAGGACTTTTACATTTCGCTCATAATAACAATCTGATATGCGCGCCGAGTGTAAAATATATAGCGATATGCCAACTATATATTCCAAAACAGGCTTACTTTTTGCCCTGTTTTTAGAATTAAAAATGCTTTAACATGATGAAACGATATCAATCATTTTGATATGAGTTTGAAGATATATTAGTAACCACATCCATCAAAACAGATTAAGTGAAAACAAAAAAATGAAAACATTTTCGACATTTACAGGCACCGAATCCACACCGACTCTGGAACCAGAGGATCTAAAAAGCCTCCAACAACTCCAGTCCTCCAGAATACCCTCCTCAGCAGCTCCAACCTCAGTCGACGCAAGTCTAGCCTTCGAACGACTGAGGAATTCACATCCGCTCTTTCAAAGCACCGACACATCTTCTGGACAGTTTCCTACTGGACATCACTCCCATCATCATCACCATCACCAACAATCACAGCAACAGCAGCAACAGCATCATGGACATCATCACTCGATCACCCAAATCACGCAGATGCATCACGGGGTATCTGCTACGCATCAGCAACACCAACAACAACAGGCCAAGTCGTTTACGATCGATGCGATTCTTGGCTTGAGGGGCGGAGCTGCCGGTCAGAGGGATAAGCATCAGCGACATCAATCGTGCAGAAAGCATCAAGGTGAATTCGATTGGAATGTATATGATCATCGCTTTGCGATTTGAATAGATATGCTTGATTTTTTTTTTATTATTGTCTTGAGAGCTGTTCGAAACGATAAGATATGTTGATATAATGAACAATTAGAGAAGTCGATCTGAATTTAAGAAAACAAGATGTTGAGCATCGAAAGTTATATTTAAGAGAAGTAAATAAAAAAAAAATCACAGGTCAAGAAGGTACAGCAAAGAATCTATCGACGGGTTCCTGCTCGAACGGCAGCAATAGTGGTAACAATCCAGGTGGACCAGGCGGCAAACTCAAGCGCGTGCGCACCATTTTCACGGCAGAACAGTTGGAGCGTCTCGAGGGTGAATTCGCCAGACAGCAATACATGGTAAAATGAGAAATACTTTACTCCTGTTGATCAAATTTTTCATTATAACTCTCAAATGACCTTTGAACATTCGATGAAACCGACGATATCTTCAATTAAGGGGGCCCCGTGTATACCCCTTTCATAATTTCCACAACTGTTTTATCGACGTAATATACGAAATAACTGTATTCATT
Organism: Cecidostiba semifascia; assembly: GCA_900474235.1. NCBI lineage: Eukaryota > Metazoa > Arthropoda > Insecta > Hymenoptera > Pteromalidae > Cecidostiba > Cecidostiba semifascia. Next base: position 27,727 of record UCQR01013794.1, on the reverse strand, counting down.
GATAATTTATGGTCCGCAATGTAGAAAGCAAATTCTGTATAAAGTTTTATTTAAATAAAACAGTTTTGCAAACAGTTGAAGGAATTTCAAACCCCCTTAAAAGCTTTTCAATACATCACTAACTGGAAATCCTTTAAAAATTACTATGATGTTTTGCCATTTCCAGGTGGGTCCCGAACGATTATACCTGGCACACGCTCTCGGCCTAACCGAAGCCCAGGTAAAGGTCTGGTTTCAGAACCGTCGGATAAAGTGGCGCAAGCTCAAGCACGAGCAGGTCAGCCAGAGGCTACACGAGCTTCACCAGAGCGGACTTCCCGGTGTCGAGCGTGACGACAGCAACGAGACAGCCGAATGGTGAAGATCAAGCCTCTTCTGAGAAATTTGTGATAAAAAAAAAAAGAATCAGTATTACGGACTGTATTGCGCGAGATTTTCACTGGACTAAAGTGCGAATAGCGGAAGGTGGTTGTGTAAATCTACTGAACGTCGATGTGTTATTATACTTGATTTTTTTTTCTATTATTGATGATATACTATGCCATTTTTGCACTGAATGCGAGGGTTGTAGTGGTAGTAGTATATATACTGTATAAGAATTTAATTTATTGCACAAAATGTAAATTAACAACTTCGATGTAGAGGAGTAACTATACGATATGATGTAATGAAAAAAAAACCCGAATTAATAAAATGCGATAATAGAATGAGTGTTTGAATAATTATCTAGTTGTAAATTGTGAACGATTATGTGGTGTACCGATTGTTTACGTCTAACGTAATAATTTATAGATAAAGTAGATTGGGAAAAAAATGTTAGATACATATTATCAAGATTGGCTGTTAAGTTGTTTCGTATAATTTTGTAAAATAGAGAATTTTCGTAAGTATTACAACAGAGAAAAAAGATTTTTTTTTTTTTTCATATCATTTTTCCTTTTTTTCATTTGGCATTTAGTATTAAACTTCTAAAACGTATACCAGAACTGTAGTTAAAATTATGAGGTATATCTGTTACATTCTAGATATCTATAAAACACGTGTAATCAGTAGCTATTATTTTCCTAGTTCGGTACAAATAATGTTTTCAGTATATAAATTTAATTTAATATTTTTCAAACAAACTTTCAGCTTTCGGCCGTTATCTTTGACAAACTGTTTAAAAGTCCATATTCTCAAAACAAATATAATTCTCCTCAATAATAAAATAATACTTATTATAACTTGTATTTAAAAAAAGTCATTGCTTCCTCGTCGCTAATATGTAGATGTCGCCTGCTCCCGCGCAACCCGCCAGACTCACAAGTTCAACGCAGTATCATATACATAGGTATATGCACATACACTACAATACAATTGTATATTATACATATATACGTACCTATATATAGATATACACGTAGTGTGCATACACCCACATATAAGAGCCTGATGTCGTGTCAACTCATGCGCACTGGCACATCGTTGGACAACGCAGCCGCCAGCATACATGCAGTTTCCTTTAGTAGTGTTAGTTTCCACGTCCATCTCACTCCCACACTCAATACACTCCACAGTCGAACCTCTTCTCCTCGTCTCGTAAGGGGAGAGCCGACAACAGCAGCACCAGCGAGTGAAGGGCTAGTCCGTAGGTAGAGTGTGCAGCAATGAGTCCCTGGAATGATACCGCATTGTTGCTTGTCTGCATGTAACCACATCGAGGATCACATATAAAAATTATAAACAGAACAGTTCGTCGAAAACACCAGGATAGGTAGACTCGTATCGAGACGAGAGAGTGAGAGTATAGCTAATAAGTAGTGGTGAGGAGAGACAGCGGCCAGACGTTAGATATTAGCTGAGGCAAGATGTCGGGCTTCGACGAGAACCCCTTCGGCGAGCCCAGCGTCAACGATCCCTTCGCGGTGAGTCTTTTTTGAGTGTGTCTTTGTTAATTTGCACTGTAGATGTATATAAGTACTCATTTCTTTTTTCCTATACTTACTCGTTATTCGGACACGTATGTACTCGGGTCCTTATCCATTCGATTGCTTATACGTACAGGCCGAGAGTAAGCTTCTCTTGGCTTTTTTGATTAATATATACTTAGTGTATTTTTGACGTATTCGTGGGCATTTGCCACAGTATTGGTAAGATCCAAAAGCGGGATAGGTTAGGTTATCAGGATGGAATTTTCAGAGAGTATCAGTGAGTCAAGAGAGCGCTTTTTGCACTTTTTTTTTAGGACAATTTCACGCTCATTGGCGCTGATAAGCAGTTCGAGGTGTTATTATGGGTGATTAGGGTGTCTGCTTGTGTTGTTTACATTGCAGTTTATACTGGGATATGCATCATCATCTTTTGATTAGCTGATTGTCTGGAGGGAATTTCTTCTCGGTGGATGTTCAAGTCACACAATGCATACTTACTTACTGATTTTCTTCTCAAATTGATTATTAGAGATAGATAGGTTTAGTAGCTTAGATAAAGTGTATGTCTATGATAGTAATGATAGGCTGTTATTACTCAAGAACTTAATGGAGTTGTTAGAATTGCAATTAGGCTTGCTCCATTTTTGTAATTTACATTGTTGCAGAATGTTGATTGAAATCTGGATTTTTTCTTAAGTAATCATCAATTATCAATCACAAACATACAAGTTCTTAAAATAATCAGGTCTTCAGAGATAACATGCACCAATAGCTCAAATTTTTTTCCTCACGTTGATCAAACAAATTATTGGGTATATTCATAAATAGTAACAATAATGTTTGCTTTCTTCATATAATTTATATATTGCACATACATCAAAGAATGCAATAACGATATACTTTAGCTACTCTACACTGTAATCACCATAGATTTTATTGTCTCTGAATGCCTTGATAAGCTATTGGCTTTAAACTTTCTTATGAATCATTCATGACCTGTGTGATTCATAAATGATAATACTATACATTTATATAAAGCTCTTTTGTAACATAAACTGGATGTTTTTAGTTTCATAACATTCTATTATAGTGTAAATACAAGAAACTCTAAGAATTGCAGTGTTGAAAAATTTTTTTTACAATATTTATGTAATAGTCATAAATTTAAATTTATCTTATTTGCAAGAAAAAATGTCATAAACTGTAGTGTGTAATCTTTTTTCAATACAATGCTATATTTCTTAAAATTTTCAAAGTCTTATTTTGGATACGTGTGAAGGAATACCAGATGCTTTGCAAGCAACCTTCTTTACTGTCTGCAGTATGAAATTTGATACCTTGATGATGCAAGTCTATGGACTCCTTGTTTCTCTTTTGATCCTTTCTTGAAGGGATAAAAATAAGCCTGTCAAGTTATATTCAGTTATATACTTTCATGGCTGCATTATATAAAATATCAACAACTATTTACTCACATATAATTGTTATATCTTTTAATCAATAATATAATTATTCTCAACCTAATTATTATATTGTCTAAATATTGAAATTCAAATGATTTCAATTTTTGATCAATTATTTAGATAATAAATTATTAATCATTATTTTTACAGGATCCAGCAGTACGTAAAGCAGCAAGTTCGATACCCAACAGGGGGATTGATGACTACAATCCATTTGCCGATCAACCTGGAGGTGCCAGCACTCAAGTCAGAGGTGCCTCAAACCCACCAATCTATGGAGGCACAGCTTCGGCAGCACAGCAGCCTGCCATGTTGCAAACATCGAGTCAGGAGGCACCTCCACCAACCTACACACGCAGCCCTCAACAGACTATTCCTCAGTCAAGCAGTGGAATGTTCTCACCTACAAGTGTATGCATTAAAAATTATTATAGTAAAGATATCTAACCAATGTCTTGTATTTGAATACGATATTAATTTGATTTTTTTAATATTGCAGCAACCTCCAAATGAGGCATGGAAAAGAAATGAACAAGATATGGGTGGTACCCCATATTATCGTAAGTGACCTTTTATAGTCATTTTGCAATGAGAAAAAAATTTTACCTGTTTTCTTTACTTAAAAAAAATGATGAATTCAACTGTTTCAGCTAGGAGAAACAATTGGCCTCCATTACCTGAAAAATGCTGTGTACAACCCTGTTTTTATCAAGACATAGATGTTGAGATTCAACCTGACTTTCAGAAAATTGTCCGACAACTTTATTACTTATGGATATGTATGTATCTTCAAATTTAAAAGCACAAAAAGAATATTTTTTTATAAAAAATATATTGAAAATAACCTACAAACTTACATGCTACTATAGCATTGATAAAAATGTCATTTTACAGTTCACGGTGTGATACTTTTACTGAACGTAGTTGGTGGCTTTGCGGAAATGATCGCATACGGCGCCCCTACGACATTTGGACTGGGTATTCTTTATCTAATTCTTTTCACACCATTCTCATTTGTTTGCTGGTTCAGACCAGCATATCAAGCTTTTAAGTAAGTAACTATGTTATATACAAAATTAAATAATAAAAGTTTGTTTTTACAGTGCACATAGAATTGATATCTTTGTAATTTTTGTTCTACAGGAATGACAGTTCCTTTAACTTTATGGTATTCTTCTTTATATTCTTTTTCCAAACCGTGGTGACGGTAATTCAAAGTATCGGAATCCCTGGATCTGGAACATGGTAAAAATCACAAAATTCTCATAAACTTCAATCGTGGTTTTGCTTCTTACATTGAGTTGTTACACTCAATATTTTTTATTTTAGTGGGATCATTACAGCTATCGCGACGTTCTCGCCATCAGCAAAGGACATGTTTATTGGAACCCTGTTGCTCTGCATCGCGATAGCATTCATTGTTGCAGCGACTGGCGATGTTATACTACTTGTAAAGGTACGGACGGCAGAACTTGGCGTAGAACTCGTAAAAATTAAAATATCAAGTTCTGAACAAAGACGAATTCCCCGCAGGTACATAATATCTACCGCAGCTCAGGTGCAAGTGTGTCTAAGGCTCAGGCTGAGTTCACAACAACATTTTTGCGTAATGAGCATGTGCAAAACGCCGCTTCAAACGTCGCCGCAACTGCAGTTCGTGCTCAGGTCAACAACATGACGCAGCCCCGGTATTAAAACCAAGGGGCCGGCATCGTGAAAATATGAAACAATGGTGAATGAATACAAGCTCTATTCAGGTCAGTTACTGACTTAGAAGTTTGTTGAAATTAACGTAAGTTTATCGGTTATTAATTAATTAATTGGTTTTCAGCTTCTAATATGTTTACTCTCGAATGTCGAACGCACGCATAAATGAAAATTAATGAGGTGCGCGTTGGAGTGAGTGTTATTTACTTTATATATAAAAGTATGTAGAAGAA
>UCQR01013792.1:0-11280 GCA_900474235.1 Cecidostiba semifascia | reverse complement strand
AAGGAGTAGATGAGGCTCTGCAAGTCTTTACGAACTTGTGCAGCTTGGGGCTGTATGACTGACAGATACACTTATTTGTTGAAAAAATATTCGTCAAAGTTTTCGCGCATTTATCGAACTCATTTATTTCAGCGATAATAAGTGTAGCATCATGACAATTTAGCTGCTATATACATGTTTCTATATTACTTGTATAGTTCTAAAGTTAATTTTCTAACAATTCAAATTATACGTCACGCGCTATTTTTAAGATGTAAACATCACGGGAACTGAAGTACCTCTATTAATGTTTACAAAAGTTACGTTAGAATATTGCAGTTATTGCAGATATGCACTTGATGTGTTAATGTATCTAGTATAGTCGCCTTAAATAGTTTCAAGACTTTATCGAGTTTACGACCTCATCAAAAGATATTGCGATTCAACTATTGCAGGAACACTTAAACAGAATTCAAGGAAGAATTCGGAGTGTATACATTTGGAATTTGAACTGAGCGATTTTGGTTCATTGTGTTACTTACGAAGAAGCTAATATCGTAAATAACTGTGCGACTACACAATATAGCCGCTAAAATATTCATAAATATTTATTTCCTTTTTATCATGACCAAACTTTATATATTGAATGTTATTTAGAAAAAAGAAATAAACTACTTAGGTCACAACGAAATCTATAGAGATACGTGTATAACATCTAAAATTTTTCCCATTGAAATTTCGGCGCCGCTTTTTCCATCAGCCTGAAATAAATGAAACGCTGTTTATTGCAGCTGCACAAGCGAAATGACCTCTCAGACCTCTCAAAAAGCACTCTAAATACAAATTCTTGTCCTGGGGATGAAAGAAAAGCAGCGAGAAAGTTCATTGCGGAAGAGCAAAAGTTACACGAGCTGTGGGCGCGCATAAAGAAAAGTGAGGAAAAGCAAGGCCGCATGTGCCATGAGAGAGAGAGGCAACGAGTGTTTGTGTGTACGTATAACAGATATAGGTATATATATATGCCTTTGGAATAGGGATTCTCATGGTCGTTGTTTCAAGCCATAGTAGTCGTCGCCGCGTGTGTCGCATGGCTCATTGGTAAGCACGGCACGAGCGGCTGAAATAAATCAAGTCTTGCCACTCGTTTCTGCAGCACGCTGCGTGTCAGCGAGGCAAAAGTAGATCTACTCCATTTCTTTCTCTCTTTATGTTTCTGAATTATTTCGGCTATCTCTTATTCATGTTTCTTCTTTATGAATAAATAATATCGTATAATTATTTATTGCTTATTTTTTTAGACATCTTTTGACGGTAATAGACATTGAGAGGAAGCACTTTTTATAAAATAAATTTGTCAATGTAGTATACTGACAATATTTTATATACACTTATCTACATAAGACTGCAATTATAAACTTAAAAATAAATTTGGAAAAAAAAACACGTAAGAAGTGTGTTTTATAACATTTGCAATAATCGCCTTAAAACTCATATATGCTTGTCCGCTTGTTTATGCGAATTTCAAGAAATACGTGATGGAGAGTGAAATATTTATTCCACTTTGAACAGCTTTTAAATTCAACAAAAATGTTGCACTACCTTCATATCGATATCGGGTGTACCTGAAAACTCACTATATACGATCGGGCTAATAACCACGTATACTTTTATAACAATAAAAGTCGTTGGGCGCAAAAGTATTAACCGTTCGATAAATCAGCTTCAACGATAAATCAGAGATTTCTTCTATTCTTTTCTAGAAGAGAGTCGCTACTGCAGCGGCAGCGGTATAGCGCAAAAAGTCGACACGCTGGTCCAGAACAGCGCTTTGATTCATGGACTTCGAGCTAGTTGCCGGTCTATCGCCTTGTCCTGCAGGTTCGCTATTGGCGTTCATCGTTAACACGGGGGAAACGCACCTATACTCGCTTATATCGAGGGCAACGAACCTCTTTTCTCTTTGATCGCGCATTCCTATACAACTTTTTCGTTTACGTTGAGATTCAGACTAACTTGTTGCGACCTTTTGAAAAAATTTCAACCGGCGACGTATACTTTCTACGTTTGATGAAAATTCACTTTCGTCTACCGAATATTATATCCATATATTATCTCAATGATATATTCAAAATTTTTTGAAAATGTTATTTAACGATTGATGATTTTTGCACTTTCTGTTTCAGGTATACGGTACTTGGACTTTGCCAGGAGTTGTGTGTGACTTTTACATAGCAATGGACGTAATGTGCAGTACCAGTTCGATTTTTAATTTGGTGGCGATTTCCGTAGATAGGTAAGTATAAAAATACTCCGTGTGTACCATTAATTTACTAAAATCGTAACAAAAAGAAAATTGTTTACTATAAAAATAATACAGCTATTATATTTGAAAATTAAATATCGTTTAAAATTATCTATATTACGCGAGTTCTTTTTTTAGCATTTACAATATTGATCGAATTTCCCATAATAAAATCAACTATATCAGCCACAATCAACTTACAATTAATTGCACCTCTACAAACGTTACATGTATAATAATTCATATAAGTCGTATAGACGGGCAAGTTCTCCGTATACCAATAACACTTTCAGTATATACCGTACCCGCTGCTGCCACTTGTTTGCGCGCATTCGAAGTCTGACCCCCTGCGCGTAAGCAAACATGGTATATAAATGAACTGTGTGTTGTCTCTTTTTTGAATTGCAGATATTTCGCGGTGACCCGACCGATAGAGTATGCCAAGCACAGGAACAACAGAAGAGTTTGGCTAACGATAATGCTGGTGTGGGCGGTATCGGCAGCGATCGGCAGCCCGATCGTTCTCGGCCTGAACAACACTCCCGATCGTTCGCCTGATCTCTGTCTCTTTTATCACACTGACTTCATCATCTATTCAAGCCTAAGCAGTTTTTATATACCTTGCATCACAATGGTCTATCTCTATTACAGGATATTCAGCGTGAGTGTCCGAGAATATCGTTTCTTTCGTTTCGTGCGATGATGCGTCTTCGTCGACTATAATTCTTATAATATTCTTTTACTGAGAGGAACATATCGTTTTGATAAGTATATGTAAACAAATAAGTGACAATTTCAAATGGCTTCGATGCTTTTCAGGCACTTCACGAAAGGGAGAAAAAGAAACGGGCCAATCGGAAGTCGAACATGGGCGACATAAAGTCTGGCTGTATAATAGAAAACATAGCTAATACGAGGAGGTGAGTAGATGATGCCCCAGAGCTTTGTATATACTATTATAGTGATTTATAGCTTGCGCTTTCGTTGTAGTAAGTATCTTTTGGTAGTCAAAAATTGTTTTTTTTTTTTAATACTTGTACTATACGAAGGAAGTAAAGACAACCTTCCAATACATTTTTCCAAGTCTACTATCACACAATTCACTAGATTCATATATGCTATTGGCTACTAAATTATTCCCTTGGCATTTCCATTTATTATATACCTTTCTCTCGACGAATTGAATTCACAGTTTACTATACTGACTGCATAACTTTCATTTCTTTACCAAGTTTCCTTGAAAGTTCACGATGTCTGAGTTTTGCCGCTTTTCGTTTAAGTAATTAACAATTATATTAAGTAAAACATCAATTTCCGTTGTTTATTTCAAAACTGCATATGCTATAAAAGTCGAGCCAACAGAAAAAGAGTAGTTCCGTGTATAGCTGAGCTTAAAGAAGCTTAATTTCGCGTAAACCGGCTTTACATTTTTATTTGGTGGAAAGCAAAATAAAAAAAAATTGGTTCATCCTAAAACACTGTTTTTTAATCCTCTCAGCAAAACGTTGCATATATCTTTTTACACTTGCATATCTCACTTCGTATTTTCGCGATAAAACACAGCGTTATACTCACTGCAACTATGTAAAGAAACCGAATCAAAATCTAGCGGTCTGCATTAAAAAAACGCTTATTTACACATAGGTAATATCTACAATAAAAATAAACATAATATAACCGTGGATGTCATAAATCACACACAGCATCTCAATCACATTTCACTTCGATTATTCTGCAATTAAACAAACTTTTAGTAAAAACCGCAGTTTGATCACTATTATACCAGTACAATTTGCAATATCGCACATGTGCCGCCTGTATAACCCGAATAAATAAAAGCTGCGGCAGTGAAAAGCTCGTCATAAAAAGCTGCCAACTCGGCAAAGAACGCCATTAGTGCGATCCATCAATATTCCGGAGCCTTCCTAGCGTTCCATCAAAAAAAAAAAGTCAGCGTTTCCCCCCTCTGCAGCAACTTAACGATGATTTCTCGATTAACATGCGTGACCGGAACACTGCAGCGACGCACGTATAAACGGACGGACCATGAGCTTGCGCGCGCGCGTCCGAGCAATGCCAATAAATTGGAATTAGAGGCGAGTTTCGCGACTATAGAAGCCTATACGACGCATATAGTATACGTGTATAGCGGAGAATATAGCGCTATTTTACGCACGGGTTTATGTGTATAGTTTCTGTTTTCAAAAATCGACATTTGTTACACACGGTAATAAAGTAAATATTTTAAATTCAATGCGATTCGACGTACCTATATAATTGCTGGAATTCATTTGAAATAAAATACATTTCAATCACAGCAGATCGGTACATACATTACAAACTACCTCATAAATCAGAAGCGTTGAATGAAGCGGTTACACTTGTAGGTCAATCGCCAGCTCATTATCAGTTCGAGTTGCAAGTTCACGATTAGTGTAGCGTATAGTCGATATAAATCGGCCGTAATTCATTGATGTCGCGCACCGCAAAATCAAGCCCTGATTCTCTGATCTTTGGACGTTTCGCGCATTGCGGGTGTAAATAGCGAAATGAAGGCGGACGAAAGCTGTGAAAAGCGGTAAATGTTGACGATGCGGGTCTGAACTTCGCTTTTCCGTGTGAGCTTTCGTGGTTTTCCTTGTACGCCGCGCTGAAACTAGCAGTAATTTCTCGTTTGAGTATAGGTTTGAATAAGTTTTCAGCTGCAGTCACTTTTCAAGGCTCAGGCTTTGGTCGTAATAACAATTCCTACTTGATTGAAGTCTGGAAAGTGGTTGTAACGTTCGTTAGACATACATCATAAATATGTGATGAGAATTTAATGGAGAATTTCGTGTTACACACAATTTTACATTCATTGCAAGCACTTTTTTTTCATTCGGAACGAACTTTCATATAATGGGAGGAGAATATAATGGAACAACAGACGTGTATACTCCAAACTTTGTTTAACTCTCAATTTAATATGTTCACGGAGTAATAAAGCAACTAAACTCTGCGTTCGTATATACACTGGAAACAAAACATTTGCCCATATAATTCTCTGCGCCATTTACAGATATAAATGCTTCATTTCGAACGGCGCCGAATGTATAATCAAAAATTATATTTCATTGTCTCAAATTCAACGTTTAAAATCATCTCACAAATTATACTGTGTAACAAAGAGTGTAAGGATAACATTTTCTCATTTATATACTAATAGCATGTTTATGAATACCAAAAACTCAATTACTTGACTGTGAATTTTTTCTCGTATATATGCATACAACTATATTGTGTAGTATATTTTGAAAAGTTAATTTATTATTATACTTAAATAACACAAAGGCTGATTGGCAGACCCACGAATAAAAGCAACAAAAAAATTGAGAGCTCTCAAATTGCGATTGAATATTAGTGTAATGCCGTAAGCAGTAGATGCTTCTTAGAACGACATTTGACTAAGGTCAACACGTAGTGGGTATTCTGTGGCAAGGTTCGCGGAGACGGCGCTGGGCGCTGCAGCACTGGTTGCGCCGGGCATCGAGGAGCCAACGAATACAGCTTCGGGTAGCAACGAGGACGAGGACGAGACGCCCCTTGATCCCGTCGTCGTCATCTCCAACGACAAGAGCACCGAGTTCTTTCTGGCGACCGTCGTTGAAGAAGCTGCGTAAGTGCGAAAAATCATCGTATTTTGTTTGTAAAAGGTTTATATTTTACTATTTTATTATTATTAAAATTTATTTACCGATCGAATTGATAGAAAATAATTTTCGAAAGTGAATTGTTGTCCTGGAAAGGATCCAATAGCCTATATAGCCAAAGCGCTTCCTTTTGTACATACAACCAATGTAATGCCAGAGCGTATAATTGCAAAAGTTCGGCCTCACTCGAATCGGTCAAATCCTCAGCTAGTATAATAGCAGTGAATGGCATCGTCGAAACAATTATTCCTTCTCTCTCTCTCCCTCACTTTGGGCGCTCGCGCGCGACAGCGATACATATAAGCAAGTCGGAGGAGTTCTCGCGGGTCAAGTTGAACTTTCGTCTTAATTGGCTAGATCTGCTAATTAAGGTGGTATTACTTCTGCCTCGGATACTGCCAAGTTATAGCAGTGACTGTCGGTGCCGACTGCTCCTTCGCTGCTGCTTTATATACAATCTTCTGGCACACATTTCTACACTGCTCTATCTCTCTCTCTCTCTCTCTCTCTCTCTCTCTCTCTCGTTTTCAAATTGCTATATAGGTATATATACGTGGTTCTACCGAACTCCTCGGCAGAAAATTACGTTATTATTCTTTTATTTTGTGAATAAGTTCGAAATGCAACCAGGAATGCCAGCGACTTTTATTATTTCAGCTTTGTTGAGCTTTTTGAAAACAACATAGCTTCGCACGAGACAAAGTCAAACTATGTGGAATTATAGAGTTTGTTTTTGGATTTATACTTTTGAAGCATATCAAACTTTCTCAATGAACTGCATATACTTCAAGAAAGCGGCACTGTAAAAGTTAAAAGTTTTGCTTGATAAACAAACACCGAGCGAGGATCAATCTCTTCCAGTGTTAATTTATACTTTTTAATGAAAATATTCGCATTAAGCTGGTCTCATAACAAACGAAAGATAAAGTCTTAAACATTGGTTAATTATTAAAGTACATTTTTGTTAGCCGGTAAATACACCTCTTACACGTCGTCGTACGAGCAACTTCTTTTCTAGCTCTGCAGTATATACAGCTTTTTCCTCATCCTCCCGCGCTTGGTATTATTTTGTTCTCTTTATTCGTATACCCACACTTCTGCGTTGTCTTGTTCGTACTTTTTTTTAGTTAGCTCCATCTAAACGTCTCTCGTAAAGCGTCAGAAAAAAGACTGCTTCCTGTAGCTCTACGCCCCCCCCCCCCTGATGCTTTCCTGCCGCAAGGCGGAAATGAAAAGACGGGCAATTTCAAAACTTTCTTCGTGAAGCTTTTTTCCAAATGCGCAGCGTATGCGCCGCTTTCGTTGAAGAAGGTCCATCGCTGGTGTCTAGAATATATCTATATTCTGGTATTCGTGTGAAAATAAAAAGCACGGATACTAAATTTGGACGAATTAAAATCGTTTCGTGTAACATGCGCTTCTCAATTTCATGCTCTGCAGACATGACAACAAACTAAGTTGAAGAAGAAGAGGCACCGGAAGAAAAGAAGAGAAGTTCAAACTTTGCTTGGCATATCGTATTCTGAATAACTGTATAGTTGCAATTATAGAAAATAGGGTAAAAGGAAGCTGACTTCCTCACAGGATCTGATGAAAAAAAATGTTCTCTTTTACTCATCAACAAACTTGATTTTTCAGCTTAAATAATGCGGTAATCATTTATCCTCAATACAATACACGTTATATACTAATCGATCGATTATCACGTATCCACAGATGTCGGTTTGGCGCTGTAGCCCAAGCGCAGCTAAACACGGGTAGCACCATCCGCAAGGATTCAGGATACGACCCTGGAGCGAGCAGTACGATGCTCAGCGATGCAGTCGAGGTGACGATTGAAAATTCGAGTCCAAGTCCACATCCGAAGACAGTGTCGGGCCCCTCATCGTCGACGTCCTCGTCACCACCGAGGGCTGTCTCGTCTCTTTCTTCGCAGCCGAAAAAGAATGGCAGCGGTCCTAGCAGGCAGGATATCAAACAAATCACGAACTTGGGCTCCTTGCTACCTCTTCAATTTGGCAGGTAAAGCTGAGAGTTTTGTGTTGATTTCTGTTTGTTTATCCATTCTATATTTTGAGTAATTTTATGTCTTTAAATTCAATTTAATACATTATTTAAATTTTGTTTGAAGCGCCGTATCGAATTTTGAAATTGAATTACATTTGAGAGAACTTTTCGCAGTGTCTGTATCGCTGCCGAGAATAATTTAATTTTAAAAAGTTTTCATTAATTACTTCCATATACTTGTGAGTATAATCTTGTTGTTCCTAAATCTCTTCTCTTGCCAAAAGTTCTAAGAGCATGTGACAGCTATGTAGGTACACCTCCAAAATTAAGAAGTTATAAGAAAATAGTATAATTACCATGTAAATTTGTAGATGCCTAAAACCTCCATTTCTTTTCAAAGATCATCATATAATTTATCCACTTTAAATTGTAGATAATACATTTGTATATAAAAGAACTCAAATAAATCTACAAACCCATATAACTTTAGTTTTTCCATTTTTTTCTTCTTTTTTTTATAAGTTTGAGAGTTTCTAAAATTGACAAAGTTTTCTATCGTGGCCTAAAAATAAATAGACTGATCTTCAAATAAACATGAGCCCAAAAATCATTGTAGAATTATTCAAAATTTTACAAAACATTAAAGTTTATCCGGTAACTGATGGTTTGCAAGGGCATACACACTCATTGCATAAAACAATATCAATTATAACTCCCCAATAAAATCATGCGCATGCATTTCTACAATTTTTTGCAATCACATAAACGACTTCGACAGGTCTAACACATCGGGTGCTCCAGCAGCAGACGGCATCGCATGTGTAAGCACCGTTAGTTCCGTCACCCTGGGCGGAGGTAGCAAAAAGGAGCGAAAAAACGAGCCGTCATCGTCGACTGGCTCGCGCTTCAACCTGCGCAAAGCCAACAAGACCAGCAAGAAGAAGGGAGACAAAATCTCAACGAAGAAGGAACGAAAAGCCACCAAGACCCTCGCCATTGTTCTTGGTGCGTCTATACATATATACCTGCAACTCTCTCGCACTGTTTGTTGTTGTTGTTTTTTTTTTCCTCCCAACTCGACGCAATCCTTTTTTTTCGTCTTCCCGTTTCCTCTATTTTTCGCATTAGCCAAGTTTATGTACCGGAAAAACGTGTACGTTGCTCACCGCGTCGCTCGCGATGTATATAAAGTCGTAAATGGAGAGTTCGGAGAGAGAGAGAGAGAGAGAGAGAAAGAGCACGCGCGCAGTGGCTCTGCATGAGATTACCATTGTGCGCTTGCATATACCCACGATTTTCTTTCGCCAACTTTCGAGTCCTGCTTGAAATCGCCTTCGTAATTTTTAATAAGGTTGAAAGACGCATAACAATGAAAATAATGATAACACGCGGCAAGCAGGCTCTTTTCAAATATTATAGCCATTGTTTCTATTGTTGGTCGCTTTCGTATTTCTGAATTGTAATCTCAAGCGTTGCCGGGCTATCTGACAATGCAAACTTCCACGATATGACTGTATAATTGTATTATAAATATTAAGAAATTTAATAATCTTCTGCGCCTATAGCCACCTTACTTTTGGTATTATCTTTTATTCGTTCATTTTGTATTATAAATTAAAGATCCTTATAGTAAAAGCGTGTATACTTTGCTTAAAGGTGTGTTTCTCTTCTGCTGGGTGCCGTTCTTCACGTGCAACACCATGGATGCCTTATGCTCCAAGTGGAAAAGAGACTGTCAGCCAGGCGTCGCGGCGTTCATCGCAACATCCTGGCTTGGTTATATGAACAGCTTCGTCAACCCCGTTATCTACACCCTCTTCAATCCGGAATTCCGTAAGGCCTTCCGTAAGCTCATCAGCCCATAAACGTCATCTAAATGGCCACGTCGACACTGCTGCCGTTCGATCAGTACATATACCTAATATATAATAAATTATCGACGTCGATAATGCGACAATGCGATGATAGTTGTGAAAAGCGCCGCACTATAATGCCGCTGAGCGGTTTTCAACACCAACGAACATGTGCCACTTCCTCGTTTAGAGTTCTGTACGTGTGTGTGTGTGTGTGTGTTGAAAGATGTATGCGAATTTTGTTATATTCGGAGCGCTGAATTATTATTATTACACTTGATTTCGTAAGTGCAAGACGCTATCAGCAACAATCACGTGTATATACCATGTGACGTATAGTAGTTATATGGTTTGATAAAGTTTCAACATTATCGAAAATTGGTTGATTTCAGCTGTGTCCATATAGTACTACATTTGGCATTATCGAATCAAGCTTACGAACAGTTTGATTTTTTTAATTTTCTTTTAATCGATTGCTCAACAACTCTGTAAATAGGTAATATAATTATGCAACTATACGTAATGCTCGTTTTTCTTTAAAAATCAAAGCCGTCCGAAAGGTAAGACGAATTTCTTTTTTCGCGTTTGGATTTAGTTGCGCTAATATAGCAAATATATTATCAGCAATGCAACATTTATTATATTCTTAATCTCATTATAATGATTTTCACTAAATAACAATCGTGACAATTAGCAAAACATAATTAACATTTAAAAACAATATGTTATCTTGATAGCACGAACAAAGAGAAACAAATGTTTTATGAGTAATTAATGATGAATACTATTCTTCTTTTAAGAAATCAGTAGAAATAGTTTCAGAAAATCAGATTAAATTGCTGTTCCTCTGAGCTGTTTATTCTAACAAGAACTTTTTTTTCTTATCCTGTATTTGAAAAATTGTAGAAAATTTTAACAAAAAAAGCATTTCTAAAATAACTAAATTAGAAGCGAAATCAAAAATCACGTTTGCTCTACACAGTATAAATACATACATTTACCGTGTAAAGAAAATATTTCAAACCATGACAGTATTATTAGAAAATTAAGATGTTGAACTATATTTTTTTTAGTATCTTATAATGTAACAAATTAATTTAATTAAAGTGAATCTAGCTCTGGCGAAAATAAAAAAAAAATATAAGTCACTTTGCAGTTATAATTGCAATTTTTTT
This sequence comes from Cecidostiba semifascia, assembly GCA_900474235.1. Lineage (NCBI taxonomy): Eukaryota > Metazoa > Arthropoda > Insecta > Hymenoptera > Pteromalidae > Cecidostiba > Cecidostiba semifascia. The sequence goes on along the minus strand of UCQR01013792.1, from coordinate 275 downwards.
ACTATAGTATATTGTTTACCAAATTTTATTTATAAATTCACAATAAATATACGACTGACTGTTAAAATGAACTTTGCTATCATCGTCCACACGTTTTAAAGAAAGTATCTGACGTATGATTCTTGTAGATATTTTGTCGCTTAGACAATGATTGATACAAATTCGCTTTGTATGTTTATTTTGATAAAAGTGTTAAAATATTCAAATTTTATATAATGTATTACTAAAGCGGTATTTTTATTTCGACTATATTTAACATTTTTCATAAATAGTAC
>UCQR01013790.1:7993-18568 GCA_900474235.1 Cecidostiba semifascia | reverse complement strand
GTGTAACACGACTATAAATATGAGAAACTATGCTTGAATTACGAGTAGAATTGAAAGTTGGTATTTATTTAAGATCTGAGAGATATGAGATTCCTGCATAAATTTTAGACTTGACTAGACGACTGATGAGCATCATATGATCGAGATCTAAATAAGTCTATAGTTGCATGTTGTCAGTTGTGAAAGGCTTACATTAAAATTGATCGTATATCTTTCAATAACAATTTGTGAATATATTATATTAGCAACTTATAAAAAAAATCAAAAGACAAATAAAACCTCGCATACATCTCGCTATCAAAAGCAACAATAAAACATCCTAGATCCAAGAGAAGCCCGTTAAAGAAAAAATGCGCGTACAACCGCGAACAATATTCCTCATATCTTCTCGTATCGTCTGCGGTGCAGTCGGTGGTTGGAGCTCTTGGAGACGTTTCTCGACAAGCCACAGATCCTCTCGTTTGCCAGTATACATATATAGATATACACGGCTCGCCAACTGCACATGGCACGCGCGCTCGCGAGGTCAGTGCTCGCTTTGCGCCGTGGCAAACAAGACAACGTCGGCGACGCGCGTTTTGTGTGTGCCCCGGGGCAGCTCTTGCACTTCCCGCATTCTGTGTCCCCGATGCTCTATTCCTGCTTCACCATCAGGAGTAAACTCGAACCGTGCTGGTTCGATCGGTGTAGTATATGTATATGTCGCGTGCGTACTCGTAATCGTACCTTTTCGTCGGCATGTGTAGCCTGTAAGGTATATAGGAATATTGGCTGCGGTTGAAAAGAGAGGGTAGAGCTTTTTCTGTGTGCTTCTTTCGTATAATGGGGAAGTTTTTGTTTGCTCGAGCTGTTGGGCGACGATCGATTTATGTCCCCTGGCTGGCTTTCGGAATGGATGTGAATTTCTTCGTGGAGAAATGAGATATTTTGTAATCGTGTCTAGTGCAAATAAGGTTGTAGCTTTACTGTAATTAATTGTATCTTATTAGGGCACTTGTGTAGAAGTTATTGATCCGTCGTAGTTGAGTAGCTTGCGAATCTATAATAAACGACTATAATATTTAAAATGATAAAATTAATGCAGTTTTATTGAAAGGGACGAGTTTTCTAATTTGCAAAGTTTTGTGCTATTCATGCAATAGTAAAATTTGTACCGATGTAGTGATGTATGGTAATAACAAACGCAAATTATATGCTTCGGTTCATAATGAAAGTTGCGGCGCTGGCACAAGCGAAAGAACGAAAAGCTAAAGGGAATGAGGCATGTATAAAGACCCTAAGGACTTTTTCCACGAATCTCCGCGAAAAGGATCGATACGCGCGAGCGCGTGTGTTGGAGAGACCTCGTGTGTGATTTACGTTTACGCTCTTTTCTCCATTCTTATACTTTGTGTGCTTACGCATGCGTGAGTGTTCGGGAGGGTAAAAATGGAAAGTGGGTAACGTTCGTGCTGAAATATTGATCACTCGCTAAGAAAAGAGCTTCCTTTTTTCCCAAGGAAATTTAATAGAGAAAAAAATAATGCTTTAGCCGGGATTCATGAATGGAATGTTTGCTCAGCACTTCGTCTTTATTTATCGAGACTCGATAAAAAGCTAGTGCAGTCGCGTAGCCGGCGGTCTCTTTGTAAAGACTATAGTCACTCAATACCATTTATCTATCTCGATTCTGTACTTGTACTGTTGCATGAAATCAATCGTATCGAATAAATGTAAACGGACAATGCGGTGAAATTTTACAACTTTCAGTTATTCTTGTTTTATTTATTTACTGCTTATATTAGAATTTATTTGTATTGTATTGCTAAACAAACACATACAAAATAATTCATTACATTATCAAAGCAAAACAACCTTGTTTCCTTACGTTCCGCATCTCGAACTTCGTTTCTATACATAAATACATGAATCGAAAGTGTCTCTTGTTTCAGTGCGACAAAGTTATCATATGCATTCTATTTTTCTCGTCACCTGCACAAGAGTACAATAGATTGCGCCTCCTCTGTTTCCGGTTTTCCTGCAGTCGAACACAATGCGTGTTCGTTCCGCAATAAAATTTAGTCGACAGTATGCAGTGAATGCGCTCATTATATACACGTTCAATTTCATACTTGCAATTCATTCAGACACTTCGTTATGTATACATGTAATTTGATAAACAGCTGTTACAATTACTGTAGTTATATGATGTTTCATAAGAAACAATTCGATGGTATACTTGCTTTACACTTACGAATCGATAAAAAATATAGTTGTAATATAAATATACTTCGAAATTTATGTATCATATCCCGAATTAACTACAGACTATGAATAACAAAAGGTTTGCATTTATTTACATAAATTTTAATACAAAATTTATCGTCTGATTTCAGGTTGCTACGGAAGCATCAAGCCTAACCTCGCATAGGTGAGTAAATCAACTTTTTAAAAATTCATCTCCACACATGTGTATACATACATATATTTCGGGGAAAGCAACTCGAGAGGGGACACGAGACCTCTGTATCTAAATATAGCCGGTAAAATTTTGAAGAGCAGCAGCCGCACATTCGTATACAAATTGTTCGCCGGCACGCGCGTATATACATTTTCGTATCGTCAGAGGGCGGGTGTATAGACCGAGAAATTTTGGTCTCTTGTTGTTCGTCTCCTTCAGCTCACGTGGCATTTCGGGCATTCCCGCGCCGAAAATAGATAGCCCGTAATTTCTTCCCTCTCTTCCTCTTTGCTCTTTCTATGAGACTCAGGTTTGAGGACGTCGACGTCTTGAAGGCGAACTTTGGCTTCTACCACGTCGACACTTTAGTTTGGGTCGATGTACTCACAACAAACAGAAACCATCGTTGCAACTCTCTAACTGTGGACAACAACACAATTGTCTGCTCTGGCCAAGGTTCGCAATACTTATTTTTTGTTCACTTTGTCGGTGAACGCTTATATTGACAGTGTCTGCTACTTCTTTGTTCCGTATGCTCCGGTATATAAATACATGTTTGTACATCAGAGGTATTTTTTTAACTTAAACTAAAGCAGAACCGGATTAAAGGGATTGCTATATCGACGAAAATAGTTTGATTTTTCAACATGTATTTAAAATTCTAACACCATATAGTTTTATTTATTGTCTGACATTCAGACTGGGGTCTACAGCCTCAGACAAAGTCACCATCATCATACCCAACAAAATGTTGACACGAGAGCATAAAAATTCTAATCGTTGCACATAGCAGCAAAGCTCTCGAGTGTTTGCAAGCGTCGTGCAGTATACCCTGATTTTTTCATGCATCTTCTTTGAGGCAAAGTTCCCAGTGTCCGAGCTTCCCTTCACCCTGTGTGTAAAAACATCCATTTTGTGTGAGACTGTCCTCTTCCGGCTGTTGCGCCAGTCAAAGAGTCGCTCGAGATGAGTTTGTACTCCGCTGATGCTGCGCGGTGGAAAAAAAGTAGGCTACGTTTGCCTGACCTCGCTCTCTCTCTCTCTCTCTCTCCGTACTGCTGTGCCGCTGTGTGCTCTACGCTTCGCAGTAACGACGCATCGGCTTTAAAAATGCGTTTGCGTATAATATACCTGTGTTATAGTGTCAATCGTTGGAAGAGCTCGCGAAAATCTACGGTTATGTTGAGAGTGAAATTGTAACTCGCTTCGATTGAAATTTTTATGAGCGCGTACAATGCGACGAGTATTCGAGGGCAGTTAATCGGCTTGATTCCTCGTACTATACACAGCTCAGCCACTCGCACCTCTTTTTGTTCTGCTAATGAGAGCAAGGTCAGCATCGAGTGTGATTTTCACGATCGAGCGCGTCGGATGATTCGAAAGCTTCTGCTCTGCGATCGAGGTGCGAGAATTTTTGCGTCGTCTGTCGGCAGCCAGTGCGACTCTGTGCGTGACTTTTGGGTCAGACGTTCAAGGCCCCCCTCCCCCCTCCTTTTGACGATCTTTTGTCGATTGAATTTTTTGAAAATTCAAAACTGCTAAACGTTGTTCTCTATAAGTTTATTTTATTTCCTTACGCAATGCGCATATCATGCAATTCGTAATTCTCGAAAACCACGGGGGCATATAACTGCTTTAATGGATCATTAACTAAAAATAAGCGGCAATCCATTAAGCTAATGAATAACAAACACCCACTCCCAGAACAATCGGCAAACTCGTGCCAGAGCTGCTCTGGCGTACAGGAACAAAAAAAAGAACTTCGTCCGTTTAATGACATTCGCACAAAGGCTAAAAAAAAAGTAATTGAAAGGTCCGCTGCGTCCTTGGCCATCTCTCTCGTAACTCCAGCGGTAACAATAGTAAAGGCTCTGCATATAGTACGTACTCGCTGTTATAAGAGCGTGTGTGTGTGTGTGCTCTCGCTAGGATTTGCTAGCGCCGAGGGATATTTTTTTTATGTCCTTCCTAATTTTGATTCTGCAATTCTTTTGGCGTAATTTTTTCTTTTTTGTATGTAAATTCAAGTGCGGTTACAATTTTGTTTAAAAGTATGTTTCAACCTTACTTTCGTGTATATCTTGACCTAGTTCATTAGAATTTTTTCACGGCTGAAGCAATCATAAAAATAAAGCTATTTTAAAATCATGACGCTGCGGGTTCACGCATGTCGTACTTATATACTGCACCGCATAATGTCATAACAAAGTTTAATAAACCCACTTAATCACGATGATGCATTCTGTGACATAACGTTTTTTTTTTAACAACGTTTCATGAATATTATCTCATACCACTCGTAAGCCAAGCAATATCTAAGCAATGCAGGCATAAAGAATCAATAACTCCTTAATTATAAAAATACTTTGTTCAATAGAAAAAAAAAACCAGTTGACAGCCGATCAATGTGTTAAAATTCAATTGAGCCGATAAACGCGGATGCAAAACAAACAAGTGTAGTCCACCCCAGCCAAAAAAAGTATCAATATCGAAAAAAAAGCTCATGGTTTCTCGACCAAACCTAGTATGTGGATTTAGCCAGTCGAGCTTCTCCCGCCGGCGCTGCTGACTCCACCGGCGACAGAAGTGTATACTGTGGGGCTGACGGCGGCGCACACAGCGTTTCGGTATTGATCGAATCTCCTCGCAGGACGTCGCGACGCTCTGATGCGTGTGTGCCTGCCTGCTTGCCCGCCCTCCGATTGGCGGCGACCCTCCGACGACTGAGCCCGCGAGGCGAATCCTTTTCCCCTCCTGTACACAGACTGTGTATCGTGTATATGTGTGTGTATACGTACATGTACATTCACAGGGCATTGTTTCTCGCGACACCACCGCGCGTGCACGTGCGCACCCATCGACAAAAAAAAAAAAAAAGAAACATGTGGATGGTTATGGATATACGTTAGTCGTGGATTTTAATTACTTTTTTGTTTCGTATTAACATGCTTTGCAAGTCTGGTTGTCTACTTCGATGTGAAGGGACTGCATTGAACATTAGCTTCTCTCCTCCGTCTCTGACGTCGCAGTTGTGGCTTCTATTGAAGTGAGATTTTTTTAAATCAGTTATGATCGGTAGGATTTATGTTGAAACTGGATCTTCGTACTAATTTTAAAGTTAATTAATTGACTACATTTGAAATCTACATTGATATCAAACCTGTACGTAAAATTGCTCTTAAACCAGACACTACAGCGCGTACAACTTTTTTTTCTATCGTTATACAGTTCAGAAAGAGATACCAGAAGCGTGCATGTAGCCGTCAGAAGTAAAGAGGAGAACGGTGGGACACAGCAGAGAGATAGCATAGTGCGAGTCGAGAGGCGCGTCGGTTTCGCTAAAGCGTCGCGTTGCATAATTGCGGTGTGCGTGCATAGCGTTTGCGGCGTCGTCGGTGCGGCGGGGCTGAGCCCAGCTGGCCACCGCGCGTCGCTTGGATCAACCGAGGCCCATATGACCCGGAAGCCGCGTATTCGGGTTAAGTGCGCGCTTCCGGCAACAGAACGCGCGCATCGATCACTATGGATCAGCGCGTCGCCGTGGCACGATTTACACACGCACTTCGAACTTGACGACTATGTCCAGTGGTAGTCGAGTTTTTGATGAAAATAAGTATTAATTTGGAAAATTTTCATGTTGTAGCAGTAGATCAATGTGTGGGGGGAGGTGAGATGTGACAAATTGTGCTCTGAAATCGAAACCTATATTATTTTCAATACCTCAAATTGAAGCAGTGAAAGATATTCGACTTTTTTTAACTTTTGCTAACAATCTCGGTGTTGTAATAAAAATTTTAACTTACTTTTATTAGAACCAAGACTGATATTACAATTTTTTGAAAAGTTATATTATTTATTTTGGACCATCAGCAACACGCTACGCGTTAATAGCTCAACTACTCGTTAGAGCTCAAGCTAAATCGCAGCTAATTAGAAAACTTCGACATAGCAAACAAGAGAAGTGTTTAAATACCAGCTCGCAGCTGTATAATTCTGCGTAAACACACTATCATTCTTTAAAACAAAACAAAACAAGAGGAGCCAGCATTGCGTGTAATTACCAGTCCACTAAAGATGTCGACACATGGAGAGGGAAAAAGGAGAGCGACGACGCATTGTCTTATATATCCATTCAGAAATCCGTGCGAGAGTTTCAAAAATAAATCGCACGCTACATAGCGGTAGCAGGTGTATAGCCGCGCGCTCGTGCAACACACGCAAGTTCACGACGCATAGCGTCTCCTTTAACGGGGCATCGTTTACTTTGGCCAGCCAAGCGTGGAACATGTACACGCGCCGCTCTGTGTGATATGTGTGTATATGGGAGTGCGCGCGCTCGCGAAACCCATAAATTGATCTGCTCTATGCGCGCACAAACTGATGCAGACGCGTCGGCTTAATCGACTTTGAAAACGGGAACATCTTTTTCCCCTTTTTTTCCATGTATTAGCGAGGCTCTCTCGTTCGCGATGACTAATAAGAGAAAGTTCCCTCTATAATGGAGCTTAATTTCGTATATTTGCACTGGTTAATTGAGCCGATTCGCGGGAGTATTTTTAATTGCGAGGAAGTCTAATTGTTGGAAATTTTATGCAGCTGTGCCTTTTACTTTGAAGCTTTATATACGAAAGAGAGTGAAATTTTTAATCGCGCATGGTGGTCAAGTGTTACACGCTGCGAATGCGATATTTTCTAAGACTTTATATGTTAAATGGATTAATTATAGTTTTACAAAATTATGAATATTTATAAATAAAATCGTTACTGACTCTAACAAGCCTTTTTGATGCAATTATTCATATTTTATCGATATATCAGTAATCATTTTTATTTACGAATTTTAATGAGCAATGAAACTATACGCGAACCTAGTTAAAAATAATCTTTTTTTCTTCTTGATGTCAAAAGAATTCTATAATGACAGTCTAGAGATCCAACAAGCCATCCTCCATTCAATACAAATTTTTTCCATAGTTCAATATACTTAATTCTGGAAATAGCGTATTCGGACAATGTATCACTAACGACTCGGAGCTATTAAGCGTTCATAATAAGCCTTATCAAAACCTTTTCATATTCAATCTTAATTTCTTAATACCAACAGGCACGAAAAGTACTGCAGTCCTTAAGATTGTTCAAATTGTGTATACGCCTACGGAATGACTCTGCAACGCTTGAGTCATCTGTATACAGTGCTGCAATCCAGTTATTTAAGTAAAACCTGCAGTAAATTGTGTAGTCAAGTAAAATACCACTAAAAAAAAGGATTTTTAATAGGCACTACTAAGAATCCTTGAGTATATCAATGGCGTACGTCCTTAATTACATGATAGCATCTCACGAGCGTCATTATCACGAAACCACCACTTTAAACGAGGCTCTTATGTATAGCTCTCTCGCTCGCACATTCGCTGTTACCGGTTGCCACGTTGATTTCCGCAGCCATTATAGGGCCTTAATAAGGATGGAAGAGCGGATATATTCCGAGCGAGATTCGCGTGACTGGCCCACGCGCTTCATCGAACATTAACGCGTGGGCGCCACCTCGATCGACTCCTCGGACGAGTTGCTGATGTAAAAGACTCGAGACTGGTCAAATCTTTTCCTTCCTTCCTTCCTCCTCCTCTCTTTCATCTCCTGCTACAGTAGTTTTTTGTTAGCAGCCTGTTGTGGTTCATTTTAGACTTATTAAATATACGGCAAATAATTCTGAATCATCTGGCTTCTTTGAATTATAGTCGTGCCGCGAAGACTCGGTATTATTTGATCACGTGATTTTCTTCTGCAAAGTTTCAAGCTTATTATACGTTTTATGTCTCTATATAGCGTGCGCCTTGATGTATCGGTGCAGTATATATAATCGATACTTCAGTTTATTACACCAAGAGGATGCACTTTAAAAATGCATGAATGTCTGCAAGGAAAAAGTTCTCTCTCGCTCCCGAGAAGGAGAAAACGAGATAAAGGAGAATCGATAGGTCAGCTTCTTCTTCATCGAGAGTATATAGGTATATATGTATACTCCTCGGTTGCAGAGAAAGAGAGAGAGAGCGGGAGCTTTGAATTACACCTCGACTCGCGTCTCTAATTGGCTAGTCGGCTGCGCAGCTCTCTCAACTCCTCGAGGTCAGTCGGCTTGTAAAAACTCACCCTACGCGCGCGCGATATGGGAGCCCTTGGACTCTTTGAACAAGCATATAATACGAAAAGAACAAAAATTATAAAGTCGTAGAGGATTAATATTGCTATATATAATTTGCTGTCTTCGGAAGCCAACTTAATTTAAAATGATTATCTTTTGTTACAATGTTGTTAACTATACTCGTCATCAGTAGAGTAGGTATTATAAAATTCACAAAATTTCATTATTGCTGTATGCACTACGAAGGCTTTTAGAAAAGTTTGAACTCATCACATTATTTATGTATAAATACCATGAATACGCGTACGAAAGAAGATTTAATGGGAAATCTGTGTTGATGAACCTTCAAAGGGCTCGGCAGGATTCAATGCGCAAATCTCTTGTACAGAATTTACAACGTCATAATTCGCCACAATGACTGACAGAGTCGCGTACCTCGGCCTGTTTATTTTTCACTCCCCCTCTTCTACCTCCGAGAATTCTTTGGTGGATTACGTCAAGCGCTTCTCGTGTCTCGTGTGCATGTCAAAGTATATGATGTACGAATATGCTGATCTCTCGGACTGTACACGTGTATAGCCGCTATATAGTCGACTTTATTTTTTCGCACTTTAACGATGCTGCACCATATGCAATTCAAGAATTATCTTTTACAATCGTCTTATTGAGTCATTCGCTGTTGTATATTACTATAAATAGCTGTATGTCTTATCTTTTTTCTCTTTGACAATAAATCCTGAAATATCGCTAGATACACAAGCCCGCACTTTTAATTTATTTTACAGTTGTCGCTGAAAGGCATTTTTTTCATTATGCAGGAGGAAATAACGGGTCGTCATTATTCGCCGGGTATGACTTCCGTTTTAGGTTGGGAGATTCTGCTTGATAAAAAGCTTATAGCCTCTCGGCTATAAACTTATAATATCCTGCTAGCTTTACAATTATTATTGTCCTCTTTATCATTTGGCTTGAATTTTTTTATCAAACGCTTTTGTATGAAAGGCTATAATGCCAAGTTGGCATAGTAAAAGAATAAAAATTTTATCTGTTAAATGATATATTTCTCTTGCTCTGCGGATAAAAATGTTTGTTATATTTTATTTCTTTAATATACATAATAAAATATATGAAACTTTAAATGAATAAAATATGAAAAAATAAACGTGAACACGTAGTGAAACAGACTTTCAAAGGCTTATAGAGAAATTAAATGATCGTCTATATAGTTTTTCATCTGTGCTCGTAAGCGAAGATTAGTTAGTCGAGGTATAGTCTTTTTATCGAGAATTAAAAAGAGAGAAAGTAAGAGAGAAAAAAAAACGAGCGGCTTATAGGTTGGCGAGGAAAGTAATAGCCTTTATACACGACACACGTACAAATCGGATCAACGACTTGACCTGTGGCGATCGCAGCCTTCGTGCAATCACCCTCAAAGCTTCGTTGTCACAATATTTCTTATCGAAATATTGAAGGAGATCTGCTTTTTTATCGAGTTTCTTAATTCCTACAAGATTTTAATCTTGAAGTATATATTTTCACTTTAACTTTAATAAAACACGTCTATACTGACCATAAAAATTTAAAGAAATTCGCATATCCTTATCTTGCAATGCAAACTTTAAACATGAAACGAAAGTCTGCTACAGCCTACTACTTCTTCTGTTTATTAACGTAATAGAAAGTATCACAAACTATATCTTTGAAGAAGAAAAAAAAAGATCAAAGTGAAAACCGTGCCGTGTAGAAGAATCCGTAGGCGTTGGCCGTTGATAAAAATGAGCGCGGAAGATAATGTAGAATATCGGCTGACCCCCTTACTTCCTCGGCCGTTTATTGTAACAAGATGCATTTATAGTTAAAGCTTGCGACGCGATAGCTGCAGCAGCAGTATATACCAGTCTTCTTTTTCTTCTCCCCTACTCCCTCGCCTTCTTCTTCCTCGTTGGCACAACGCTTTTTATCGCGCCTGATGCAGCTCGCTTTTTCCCTCCTT
>UCQR01013782.1:0-10190 GCA_900474235.1 Cecidostiba semifascia | reverse complement strand
TACTCTTCGTAGGGACCGACGATATAAACTGTCAGAGTAAATTACTAAAATATAACGTTATCAAACCCTCGATTATTTTAGCCTTCCCACGAAAAAAAAATCATTCCCTCAAGAGTTCATCGACACGTGTCTCTCCCTTATATCTATTTATATATGCAACTTTTCGCACGACACCCCGTCAGCAACGTGTCACACTCATATAGAGGCACTTCCCTTCCAATATCCCCTACTATACCAATATATGATGCATCTCTCGGGATTTTCTATACGCGGCTCGAAAAACCCGCCGAACAATCCTTTTCTGTGTCTCCTCGCGTTTCTCTCGCTGCCACTTTTCGGAAAAGCCGCGATATGATCATCAAATAAAGGACTCGCATACACTTGTATTCTCAGTTTCAGCGATATTAGACGGGTGAACAGGGAACGTCAGAGTCGTGTGAGCTTGGGATGGATCTCTGACAGCGAGTATCGGTTACTTCTGAGTAGCGTCAACGGGCTCGTTGTAGTTTTTTCCTCGGATACTTTTTTTTCCAAAGTCGAGCGTCGGATGGTCGCGACGCTTCGCTTTTTCTCCAGGTCTCTGAGGAACTATTGTGACTTTTTTTTTGGTGAAAGGATTGATCTATAGCTTTATTTATCACATCTTGCGTCTTGGAGAGCTTCGATTGGTGGTTTTGGATTTTTGAATGATGAAATGAGCAATTGTTTTTTTTTTTAATTCAAAAAGATTTTTAATAATTCTAAAACACCGGAAACCATGTTACAATTACCATGCTTATACCGAATAACATAAGTATGTCAGTAAATATTACATCCTGTTCTATGTACATAAGTTAGACAACGCTTAATAGAAATTAACACTGCAAGTGCAACTATATAAATTTTATCTGCTATAAAATTGAATAAATTACGCTACATACTTACATACTAAACACGCGAACTTATTTACTAAGGAACACAATGATTTCGACTACGCAATGACATAGTAGATATTGTTCACTAGCCTCTCTCTATATATTATGTATATATGCTCTGAACACATGCACTTGAGCATTTCAAGAACTACTGATTTTAATAAATATTTAGTCTCTTATCTGTTCCTACTAGAAAATTTACAAAAGTTACCCCTACAGCCCTACGTATTGCTTGAATTGCGATAAAACTTACTTCTTACATTCTAACTTTCATATTACTTATATTAGTGTAATAAAAGTTTAATACTTTTGTTCCTGCAATTACTTAATTCTCTTAATAGTCGTTCATTTAGTTTTACATAACAGCTGACGTTAAAATTTTAAGTTATATTTTCGCATAATGAAAAAATATGATAAACCTTTTGAATAGTGTATATTATATAAAGACGCATTATTTCTTTATTCTGAAAATTTTTTTCGATTCGCGTTTATTTCTAATCAGACTGCTGTGTAATATATCATTAAGTAAAGCTCGGCTAAAATCACACACAACCGTTAATCTCTTCAGACATTCACTCGCTAACGACAACGTATAATACTATCGAAGAACAACCGTGCAAAAACTGTACAAAAAAATAATGAAAATAAAAATAACGTGCAACAACCACCAACTCTCCTCCCACCCTATCCAACCCCAGCATATCTGCGATCGTTATTCTGTCCGATATCCCTCGCCTCGAGAGCTTTCCTCGTCATCGCGTTCTCCACATCGACATTGTAAACACAGCACGAGTCATCCTCGCCAATGACAAAAACGCTGTCGACGCTACTCGTTTTCGAGTTACCACCAATATCATCGGTAGATCTGTAGATACCCGCACCAGAATCCGTCGAGCCGAAGATGTGTTCAGCGCTGGGATTTGTCGCCAGTCTCTCCTTCGAGGCTTGAGGCGTTAGAAGCTGCCGCACTAGGATCATGAAGGGCATCTCGAAGCAGCAGCTCAGACACAGCGATATCAGCATCGTTAGGCAGAGATTACCGAAAAAGGTGTGCAGGGCACCATAGGTCGTCAAGCTGCTGGAGGTACGCGCGCTACCGATGTTGTACAGTAAGATTATGTAGTGGCTCAGGTAGGCACTGTAGGTGAGCTTTGAGAGCGGAACCCACACGTTCCAGGAGAGGAAGGCATTCACCGGTCCTGAAGAGAGAAATGCATTTTTATATAAAGAAATATAGAAGAAGGATAAACGATAGAAGGAACATTTATTTTGATCTCTTTGTTGGATTGTTAATTCGTGATGTACTGAGAATTGATGTCGTTGATGTCGCGAGTGTTTAACTTAGATTATCGATTATCCAATAGCGGCAATGACATATCTTTTGACCATATTCGATCGAGTCAATCGAGAAAGAACTGAAATCATCTGATCCGCGATATATGCCAATTAACTTTCAATGTGACTCGTCTATTTTTATTTGACACGATGCTATACAAGGCTCAATTCAGTGAACAATAAAACGTTTTATATTGCATTTGAAGAACGAAGCTAAACAAGTTTGCTTTGCAATGTATAGGTCTACATATACACGTGGCGTATAGTGATTTAAATAATTATTTGTTTTTGTGAAGGTATATAATAATATATTAGTAAAAGAAAGTCGATAACTATCATTGGTACGACTTATGAAAAGTAGTCGACTACGTTACCGACTTCGATCACTCTGAACGGTTGCCTACTTCTCGGCGCTAAAACGAGATATTCATATTTTCTGTACTTCTGACCTGCGTATCCATTGACACAAGCAAAGATGATCCACGAAACGGCTAGGGTGAAGACATGTCTGTGAAATCCTGCGTAGAAACTGGCTTCTAGTTGACTGTACTGATGATCGCTAAAATACATTCCTCTTGGACCGAAAATTGCCGACATTCCGGCGGTCGTCGCTATCAACCATCCGCACAATACGTAGGCCTAGATAAAAATCGATAGTATTCTTAGCTTATTCAAGATATTTTACAAAAAATATTTAATTTCAGGGCTATTCATACGGTAGGTATCCTTGTTTTGTAGCCTTTCGTCTTGAACAGTATGTAACCGAGCGCCAACCCGATGAGATATGGACCTGCTCTTGTGTACACTCTCGTGTAGATTTGCAAGTAAACATTCGTCACGTCTTTCAAACTGAAAAGCAGATACTGTTTAATGCGTGAAAGTACTTTTTAAAAAGACTCTTGATGGATGTATATGCTATATTATACTGTACACGACGTACTTTTTATAGTAAAGCATCGTTCCTGTCAGATGAAGGGCGTAAGTTATGCAAAAAGGTATTAAAATAGTGATCAGTATTGCTAGGATAATTACTGTCCAGAAGAATGCGCCTCTATTGAACTTAATCATTGGGTAGAGAAAAATTGGTGAGATCCAAAGTAGTTGCATGTCAACTGACAGGTACCAACTTTGAGACATACACTGCAAGAAGAAATGGTTGACGTTGTATTTTAAGACATAATATTACGATTTGACAATTAAAGCGAAGAGGGATGTATTATTATATTAATGCTTACTATGTTGGAGATGTTGACGTAGTTATTTATGTAAAGAAGATTCGTCCACCAGTTGTTACGACAATCCAATTTACTATTGTGTACCCAAACGTTCCATTTCAATCCAGAACCCAATTTTTCAAACAAGGTTGCGTAAAATCCAACTACAATGGCATAGGCGGGCGTCAATCTGTACGTCAAAAGATGTCACATGTATTATAATCTTATAAAAAGTAGCTTTTGTTAATAATAATAATAATAATAATTTTCAAATTATGTTACTTATTTTTCCACACACCTGAAATAGCGATTAAGATAGAGATTTATGACGTTGAGGGATGGATTTACATCCTTGCTACTCTTTGCCAAGGTCGTGTAGGCCAGTAAAATGCCACTGAGGAGGAAAAAAGTGTCAGTGACGATGTTGCCATTCAAGACCAGCAGCGAAGTCCAATCCTCGTGTAGCTGCGCACAAACGTCAATTATAATGTAAGCAATAAAGTTGTTGGAGCAAGTTCTATTATTGGTAGATAATGAAGTAAGCCGATCGTATCGAATAATAAAATTCATATGCATGTGTGAGCGAGCTTATAAGCAAGTGCCTCTCTTTGATAGTCTCGCGCACGCCTTGCATAATTCGTATACGTATATTATTCGTTTGAAAAAAAATTGCGAGATTCTGATTTTTTAAAATTGTTCTACTAATTATAGAAATTTTTTGTTTACAATCTAGTTTTTTATGAAGTTTTTCGTGTAAAAATAGCTAAAACGTACATCAAACGTATAGTTAGAGCACGTGATAGTGCACAGCTGATGAACGATATGTAACTAAAGTTATAATGACACAGTAATACTTTTTGTAATGTATCCAAATGTGTTAAACATTTTTTAGATGCATAAAATAATTTAACAAAAAAAATCTACACCACAATAGCAAAATTTAATCTAACAACTGATATCACAACCAAATATCAGAAGTTAACATTTTGAATGTATAGAGTAGGCTCAGACAGCTATAGAATGAGTGGTTCAAGTAGACCTAACAAGGTAGTTTTGACAAAGATGGTACACCTCTATATATACATTCTGCGCATATATTCTGATAAGAGAAATAGGAAAATACCTACGCGACACCTGTCGCCGCTAGCCGGGGACTAGAGAGTCGGAAAAAGTTCAAGCGGTGGGAGAAAGGCCAGTCCAAAACTGTTTTGTTTTGCGGCTACTATATTGCATGGCTTGGCGCTATATACTATACGATTGATTCCGATTGATATACTAATATTCATTCAAATACTCATGATTTTTTTTTAATTCGATGAACGAAATAAGCCTAGATACAGCTGAAAAAAAAATTGTTTTACTTGTTGCACTATATTGTTCTGTAATATTAGTTCAATTAAATGTACTATGGTAATTATTGTTTTTTATACTATATTTATGAATCTAAAAGAAATTGATTCAACCCTTTGCTTTGTAAAAAATGTATAGTATATCTGCCGTTTAAAAATAGTCTAACAAGTATATGGACAGTAGGTTTTTTGAATTTTCTAATTTATCAATCAGATCAGTGTTTCCAATGTCGAAAAATTCATATCATATATACTATCGAAATGAATCGTTATTTTCTCAGAGACAAGAGAGATACGAGGCTTATTTATAAACTTGTTATTTTAAAGAATCGACTATCATCGTCGGCAAAGAGCTTTCAATAATTCTAAACAACCGCCGGCAAGAGTTACCTTGCACTACTGCGTGCTGTACTTGATCCTTGCACTTAAAAAGCATTAAACAATCGATCAAGGCCTCGCCCGCATCTGTTATAACATACTGAATTATAAATACCGCCCGAAGCCGCGGACGTTACATTGTATACGTAGCTATATAGCCTTCCAGCCGACATTTTTTAATTCTCTCGATAACAGATCGATCTCTCGCGCGCGTCAATGAAAACAATAGCCTTCGGCAGATGCGTCGCGGATTGTGTATTAAAATTGGAATAATCACGTGTCGCTGCACTATGCGTGGAACGTGATCGTGCGTATACGCCCGTCATTGACCTAATTTCAATAGTCGCGCTCTTTTCACGAAAAGCAAATAGTCTCACGCAGACATACAATGTTGTACCTCCCGCGAAAATGTCGCATCGCAGAGGGAAGATGATTCCGCGGCTTCGATCGATTATCGTCTCTCCAGTGTCTAGCGAAAGCGATTAAAACTTTGCGCACCTCGATTTCGCAACTCTAATTTTCGCCGCGCAGAAAATTCATGAGCTTTAAATATTAACGAGAGCCATCGTAACGGAGAACTTGAATATCGATCAATAGTCAACTGCGCGTCTTTGCTTCTCGCACGTGTGCTACTACGTATATATTTCAGCGATGAAATAAGCTACTGCGTCTTTACTTTAAACAAAGTATATAAAATACCTTGGGAATTTGACTTCGATCTATCTTGACGCCGACCGCTTCCAGATAAAACGTGTGCCCGTAGATGATCCAACAGATGCTGAGATAACGTAGACCATCGAGGCAGCCAATGGTATCACCGGCTCTGCTGGTACTCAGCAATCGCTTTCCATTCGAGTAAAGCGAAAACGACGTCAGTAGGCTGTACTTGGTATCTGTCGAAGGAATGACATTATATTATGAGAAGAGGAAGATAAGGACAAAATACGAGTAGCCGCTATAGTTTGTATCTGTATGTATATCAAGCGAGCGCTGATTGAGAATCGTTACATCGAGAGCCGTGTAATTGATGTATAGAGATCAGACTTAAAAATACAAGACATTTTCTCTCTCTCTCTCTCTCTCTCTCACTAGGACGATGTAAATGCATTGTTCGATTTTCAAATTTCTCGGAAGCGCGCGATCCGTTATATGCCTACCTTTGCGCTTTAATTCCTCAGCTCGGCGTTTCGTATGAAGATCGTAAGCGGTACTGGCTATGATTATCACCGAAAATACCAGCACAATAGCACTGTAAAGCATAAGTACAGGATTTTAACTCAAAATGCATCGTGCATCACTTTTTAATAGTATATAAAATCTAATGCCTCATCGAATAAAAAAAAAAAATTGAAAAAAGCGAAATTCTTACATGTAAGACCAGTCTGCTACGTCTAATCCACTGCTGTTCGTAGCCACCGTGTGGCAAGAGTTGGCGTTGACGTTAACCGCGAAATCAAGCCGACCGTCCACCTTGAGAGGATCGAGAGCAAGTTCAAGGGCTTCCGATATTTCCGAGTAATTGCAGGTCGACGGCACGCACCACATCCATTCGTAATCGACGGAGTAGTCCGGTATCGTTTTCAGATCCTGTGTGTCAAGTGAAACAATAAGCAACAACTATAATTATAATTATTATGTTTATTATATATTCTCGCGCTAATACTTTACCGAAGCTTTAGCAATTTGTAGAAGCAAATCTTTCATATCCAGTTCCGGCGATGTTTTCGGTCCTTTCAAAACTTCGAATTGCACCGAGGCGCTGCAGGCCTGCGCGACGAAATCCTGTCCAGTCTTTATTTTCAAGCATTCGTCATAATTGCCCAATTGCTGGATGTTTCCGGTTATCACGCCGGGAGGTATCTTTGCGGACGCGTCGTACACTGAAAAAGGATAATAGTTGCATAAAAAAAAATGTTGAAATAAACTCAAAGCAGGGCTTCCAAGGAATTAATATTTATTATAATAAAACACAAAAATTGTTACAAGTAAAAATATAGCAAGGCTCGTTGCTAGTGATGCGTTCAGCTAGACAACTGCACGCTTGCTCTATTCGGAACGGACTAACTATTGCTCTCCGCTGAGGGCATCACATTACCTCGGAGACGCAGTCTAACAGCCGAGAGGGAAGGACGCCGATATCCAGGTATGCGACAACGGCAGCAATGCGTGGGGCCGGCTGGCCGATTTTTATTGCCCAGCCGCCGCCTTATACCTGGATATCATCTGGCGTGCACTCTCGAGGAGGGCGTCTTTTCTTAATCCCTAATAGTCGTGTTTGTCGCACGTATTTTGCCTCATAAAACAATTGCTGCTTCTCCGAGTGGCTTATAGTTATAAAAATCAGATGTGCTGCGAGTTCGGCTACGAGCTCGGCAGCGCATCTGCTCCTGGGGTTTTTCCCGCTATAAAATAATGCTATAAACTTAAGCTATATCTAAATATTTCTAAATTATAATTATAAGGATTTACGCAGAAATCCAACAAAAAAAAATAGATTAGCTATGGTATTGAAAATTATTATCTTGTTTTGCATAGAAGCGCACTATCAATAATGTGTGTGTGTGTGTGTGTGTGTGTACAAAGTCGTAAATTAAATTTCGTTGCAACTTATTACAGTAATCGCATATTATGCTGGGGGGATAACGGAGTATTTAAGCTTGTGTAATCGATGATAATTCTCAATGAATCAATTGTGCGATATGTTCGATCCAGATCGTGTATAATGATATTAGCTCGGATATTAGCCTGATGATTTGACTCGTCAAGTTTAGCGGCTCTATATAATAAAGTAATAAAAATATATATACAGTGCAATTTGCCAAGTAAATCATTGACCTTGACACGACGATTACGATTATCTTTATAGCTATTAGTCATATTGATGGTATAATCGTTGCGGTTACTTTAGATTGCAAATTAATAAAAACCAAGAATAATCATCTCGGCTATTTCCAGAAATAGTTTCGGATATCTAAAACGAAGCTGCAGCCGCAAGTATTACGTAAACGACGTCGTCGAGAGAGAGAGAAAAAGAGAATGAGAGAGACGAAAAAGTTACGCGCGAGACGACGTGCACATTCAATAATAATTTCGCTCGAGATATGACAAAGTCCATCTTTAAGCGCGGGAACGAGTTGCGTGTGATGCGACGCATATATAGAATATAGTCGTTGCGCTCTGTATAGGTATACATATAAGACGCAATGATCGGTCCGAGGCATCTCAGCAGCGGGTGTAATGAACTCTCCTTATAAGCGGTTCGCGAAAAGAAAGTCACGCACGAGAGATAGATGGATCAAGAAACTGCGAGAGAGTGCAGTTCAGAAATCGGTGTCGACTTGTGAAATCATCGCCTTTGTTTATCAACATACGAGGAAGCACGTCATTCGCGCAGCTATTCGTTTTATCATCGGAGCAACACGTAGTAATGCGCGCTTGGCTCAAGCTCGCGGGAAATTCGCGGCATATAGCAAGCTTGCAAGCATTATATGTATATATTGCGCATATGTACATACTCTATAGAAGAGTTAATTGCGCGGTATTGTTATCTGCTGCGACGTAGTGATTCGCGAGGAAATGATGAATCGATGGAGGCGGGTGTGTGCTAGCCGCGGGTAAGTGTATTCATATGTAAGAATGAGATGTGAGTATTGTTGTATAATACTTAAAGCTGTCATTCAAAATATAGCTGAAGATCGAGATATAGGTACACGTCAGTGTGTAAACAAGTTGTTTGTGATGATATATCAATCGAGTAATACGTCAGAAGTTAATTGTCTCTTGGTGGTGAGACTACTCCTCGAGTTTTATACCAAAACATGCTTAAGAAAGATAACACAAAATAGATCAGGAGTTATAAATAAGTTTTTGAAAGTTCCGTTTCTAGAAACTTATAAAGAAATAAGCGGTTGATATTCATGAAAGACGGCGCAATAGATGAAGGAAATTCTATGGTGTATCACTCGAGGAAGCATTCCGTGTGTGATGTAATCGTTGTAGTGCTGAATCGATGAATGGAAACGTGCATCAAGGAAACTCGTAAGTAGGCGTCTTTTTGGTATTATTCCGAATCTCGTACGTAACTATCGACAAGAATCATTGTCTCTATTGAGACATGTGTTGTTGTTACAATTGAGCTTTCAAGTAGTATACGTTGCATATCTGCAAATTTAAATAATGGAAATCTGCCGTTCAAAATAAACTTACTTACTTGTACCTAAATATGCGGGAATAAAATTGAACTATAACTGTTGATATTAATGATAAAAATGCATAATGAAATTTCATTTATTTTTAGAAGCTTATTATAGAAGATCTATAAATTTCAAGGACAGATACACGTTCAATTATGATGAGATCAAATGATTAGTTGAACGATTTATTAACGATCAATCGGTTTTAAATAGTTGTCCAACTGTACATTGTTTTACCAGAAAGCGAAAATGTAAACACATAATACGCATCGAGCGAGCGGGACATTCATTGATATGATAGAGGAAAATGACGCTATAGTAAAACAGCGCCTACATCAGAGCTTGCGCGCGAGCACTTTCTGAGGGGAATCCCCCAGATTAAAGAACGCGCCAACATAACATACAGCTCTCTCAACGTCGTTTTCATAAACTACGCTTGGAGTATTATGCAGTACTGAAAGCACAAGGACGATCGTCGTTCCTTACTGACCTACTTTCTATGTATTTTCATGATATTCTGCAATTTATTCTTAATCTTTTTTTCGAGTGATTGTTCTGAAAATAGTTTGCAGCTTCTTGAAGTGTTAAGTTAAGCTAACATTAAAGGATTTTTTTTCTAGTAATATACAAATTATATAATAGTCGATCCTTTGCAAAATATATATTATTTTCAAATTGTTAAAGGGAAGTTAGTTGATTGATTTAATAAAAATAAAAACACCAGAATTAAAAATTTATTGAAAATTTCATTAAATTGTCTCAATCGAGTTACACTCCAGAATAGCCTCTGTATGGATCTGACAAAGT
>UCQR01013779.1:0-10163 GCA_900474235.1 Cecidostiba semifascia | reverse complement strand
GAAAGTACGCAGTCCACGAGAGAGAATTGGCGGCGGGCCGTGGCGACTATCCGGATGAGGGTGGCTTCCACGAGTATTCGCAACCACTTGATAACAAATCCGGTGGCGGAAGAGCCTCCCTCGCATCTTCCTCGCATCACGATGGCAAACACCCAGAATCTGATACCGATTCGATGGCGGAGTATGGCGAAGGCGATACGGGTATGTGTCCTGACCTTCCTTTCATGCTAGTTAAAACTTATCCCTTAGATAATTTAACATCCATAGACGTGTTGTTTTTTATTAATTTTTGAGCAGTCAAGAGCAAATTACACATAAGCTCGATGTGCGAATGCCACACGTCATCGTTACCTATTTCGAGTCACCTGCTCGACATAACTTGATTTTGCATTTTTTACATCCCGTTTAATTGTCATCTGTCCTACCCATTTGTTTTTTTTTTGTTGCTTGATTTTCACATAGAAGGTATGAACGAGGATGGGTCATTCATTGGTCAGTACGGTCGGCATCGAAAGCAGCCTCCGAATTCACAAGCGTTTGCCACGCTTGTTTAAGGTAAGTGACGAAGCACTTTTTTTTGTTTCTCCACTACTTATCAAAACATCAAATCACGTGACGTAAAAACAATATACAATTCAAATGCTTCAAAATTGTCACACAATATACGTTACACAGTCATTCTCTCACACGTTCATTGTTATACTATATATCAACAAAAATAAAACAAGCTCGAGTCCTTAAAATATCTTCAGTCAGAATAAGTATAAACAAAGTTTTTATGGCTGTTTTAAATGTTCCTATAGAAAATCTATTTTATGCGTTCTGATTCTCTAGAATATTAAGTTATTACATAGTTTTCTTCTTGCATTAAGAATAATCAAGCTTTTGTAGACAACTGCGTTGTAATAACGTAATATTTTCAAAACTTAACAATTAAAAAGTTTATCGAAACAAGCATCTTCTCTTATTCTCAGGACGTTTCACGGAGGACGGATCCTTCATTGGTCAATACGGACCGAAGGGTAGGCCGGTAGAGGAGATTCCACCACCTATACCAACGGGCACAATGGCTACTTACGTGTAACCACCACGCATCAATTAAATCATGAAGCTGCTCGGCGCCGCCACAATTCTTCAAACACATTAAAGAAAAAGGGAGAGAGAGTCTTCAGCTACGATTGAGGTTCACTAATTTTTCATCTCTCGCCCCGTCGCAGAAGCTGCTGCTATAAACATTGCATCTTGCGCTGGGCGCAACGTCCACTCTTTACTGCCAATTAGAAATCTCGTCTTTGGGGTTTTATAAACACGACTTTCACGGTACTCTCCCCCCACGTTTTAGGCTCTCCCTCGCGCCAAGAGGGAACGAACGATATCGTTTTACTTCGAGCGACCTCATTTTCGCTAGTTTTCCGAAATTCGTAGTCCTTTTTATACAATGAGATGATAATAGGATGTTAGAAAAGAAAGAAAAGGGATCAAGTGAACGAATGAAATGAAAGATTGACAGAAAAAAAATCATCGTCCCATATATGTGCATACGCGTAGCGTAGCTTTTTTTTATACAAGTAATTGAAGAATCTATTAACGTTTTTCTCGTTTGCTGGGTTGGACTTATAAAACCCAAAGACCAATTAGATTTTTCGTAGCGTGCAAACTATTATCGATACGGAGACGGTGTTTTTTCTTTTTGTTCGCTTTTTTTAAAAGAAAGTAAATTCCAGCATCGACGCAACCGGTATTACGGTAAGTAGTACCGGATGCGCGCTTCGCCGCTGGAAAACGCCTGCTTATTACAGGGTACCCAAGTTATGTTTGCATTGTTTTAAATATGTATGACAGGTTTTTGAGACTGCATCGATTATTAATCCTTAGTAGGCAAAAATATAAATTGCCATTGTTCTGAATTCGCTTATAAAAAGTTAAAAAAAAATTAAAGAAAATGGGTTGAATTAAGAGAGCGTCGATCGGTTTTGAATTGAGAATATATATATAAATATATTTACGTTGCGAGAGCCCGTTACAGTAAACTGCAGTCTTCAAAGAAAAATTGGCTTAATAGAGAAAGCTGTCGGAAGATTAATGCGCCAAACGCCTTTATCGTTGTCCGACTCTTGACTGAAACGTACTTTTTAAACTTCAAAGATGAAGAAGATAGAAATGAGAAAAACAAACCTAACTAATCATAACTTTGATGTGGTACTTTCGTTGTATCGACTTTTTACTCTGTAGACAGCGGGCCAAGAAAACAAACTCTTAACAAAAAAAGACAAAAAAAAAACGAATAATTCACCGAGTGCAGTAGGAAAATGACCGTGCTCTCAGACTTTGCCTTTTGCAAGGTGTGAAAGTGCTTTATGGATAGATATAAATGATAAAAAAATTAACTATTGATATTATATTGAAAAAAAAAAGAATTATTGTAAATGCACTGTAGTAGTTAATCGAGAACACAGGGCCTCTAATCGTTGCTTTTTGTACGTGAAACGCGCTTTAGCTGGAAAGAGGAGACGAGAACGATTTTTTTTTAATTTTTTATTTTTTATTATTTTTACAAAATGTTTATAATAACCTTCCCCCACTTTCTTTCATTATTCTTAACGACAATGAATATAGAAATAGAGTGCTATATGATTATTTAATATATTAAAATGCATTCAGTATATAGAGACATATATATTATATATTAAATTTTCAAACAAAACGCGGGCTCCTGCGTAGGTTCCCGCGAAACGAAAGTCATTATCATACCGGAGCAGCTATATATAACTATAATTTATAAATGACTCTAACAAGCAATTATTGCTATAACTAATGTATTGCGTTCCATGAAAAAAGCGATTGCTCTTTCAAAAGAAATGACAAACAAGCTGTGCATCCATGTTCGATATTAAAGAAAAATTGTGTCGCACATTCGTCTGTACGCAGTCTGCGCAGCAACTGTTTGCTCAAAAAGCCAGAACCTTTGTGAAAATTTTACGAAATATTTCGTATATTCAAAAGCTTCTCTATCAATTTTTCGTTGATAATATATAAATTCAAAATTTTTTTTCTCTTTATTTTTAGAAACTTTTTTGTTTTGTACACGATCGTACTCCTCAATTTTCGAATCTCTTTTTTAAAAAAAGAAGAAAACGAAATAGATCTTGTTATATATATTATATATATATGAGCGTCGAATCTCTGTTAGGAATAGTGTGTAAGCCACACGCAGCTGACTTTCCTTCAAGTGTAAACTTCCAGTATTTTCATACGAGTGATTAGCGATGGATTTTTGATAATTACATTTATAATGACGCCTTTTATCTCATATACTCCCGCCCCTCATTGTTTTCTATTCTTCAATTAAGTCTTACACAACAGCTCTCGCTTCTTTTTGCGTGGAATGTCTTTTGCATTTTACAGTACAAATCGAGGAAACAAAAAGAAAATAAAAGAAATAATAATGATAAATAGTAAAGAGGAAAAAAGCGAAATATCAATTATCTTCAGATGAGACACATACTAACAAGTATATAAGAGAAAGTATATAAAGCAAGAGAAGAAACGAGATCAATAAGCCATCGACTTAACGCACGCTTGCGAATGAGGAAACTATAATGCCGAATATGTCCTCTCCCATGTCTGTTGTTTAACACCACTATAATGTTAAATCAAGGGATAGCCAGGTGATCGTCGAGAGTCGAACAAATGATTTGTATTAAATTAGATGTTATTTTTTACGGAAATCTTTAAAAAAGAAATTTTGATATTATTTGGGGAACGAAAAGATATTCTTAGCTTTTAAGTTTAATTCAGAGCGTGTTATATATAAGTTATGCGTAATTTAAACAAAAAAAGTGTATTTTAGAATAAGTTTAGGTTGTACAAATCTAGGTATTTATTGAAACAAAATTTAAGAATCTCAAAAAGACGACTCTAGAACACAAAAAAAAACCCTCGACGATCAAACCTCTGCCGTCTCTTGATAAATATATATTATATATTACGATTATATATATATATATTATTTCTCGACATAATTGTAGCTCGTACTCATCGCGCGTTTATTCAATTGTACATTACTCTTATTAGTCTTAAGAGATCGATATGTTGTTTCGCTGCGTTCGACACTCGGTTCGCTCGGCTCTTTCTCCTTCGTCGTCTGGCAAGTTAATGCGGAAGAGTGGAACGGCCGAGCGACGGCGCGCATAGTTAAGTCGATAATTTTTCTACGACGTAATAGGGAAAGAAAAAAACTAACATACTGCAGAAACATACATTATAGATAACTACTAAAAAAATGCGGTCTCGATTTTCTTCATAAACCGCTGTCGCTTATTTGTCCGATAAAAAATATGTTTACACCCAGACACACATACACACATGAGCATAAAAAATTACGCGCCTTCTACGTATAACAGAAAAGAAAACAAGCGATGAATCGTGCGTAGTTTTTATGTAATCTCACCTATCAGCCCTTACTGCGTTGTATAACGATTTTATTGTAATTTAGTCGAAAGTGTATTAAGTTTTTACCTTTAATATCTATTTCGTAAGATTTTTTTCTCGTTTACGTACGAATGTAATAACCATCCCTCTTCGCTGTCTCGGATAAAAAAATCGGATGGAATTTTATGAACTGAGACACGCGAAACAGGCGTACTTTCGGAAAAATCTGATTTTTCATAGTAGGTGGTTCTAAAGATATTTTAAAATGGAACTACTTATGCAAACGATTATTACTAAAATGATATCACACGCAGGCTGAATGCCGTGCTACAGTTTTCATCGAGTTCCATCGGATTTTTTCACCGGAGATGGCGATTCTCAAGTGTCGCGCATTCCAATGATATAAAATGAGACGAAAATAAATTTTTTAAAAATCACATTGTCGTGTAACATCTACACTCTCACTCACGTCAATAAAAGAAGGAGGAGGAAAAATATTGTATTTTATTGATCCATCTTCTGACTTTCATCAGTAGTTTAAACGTATGATTTGTCAGACTTTTTTAATTTTGTTGTTTTACAAATTATACTCTTTTTTTCACTCATCATGTTTTTACTTATTTTCAACAGTCGGGAGTATACCCACTTCACGTCCAATCGACCGAGCAAAATATCAAGCGGAGTATATATACACGTATACCGAAACCCGAAAAAATCAATACGTCCCGAGGAAGCTTCAGCTGCAAAAAGAAGACAGACCCCCTGCGGCTCCTTTTTCTTTTCTCCTGCAGATCGACCATCTTCTCTCTACAGCTCCCTCGCACGAAAAA
Source organism: Cecidostiba semifascia (assembly GCA_900474235.1). Taxonomy (NCBI): domain Eukaryota; kingdom Metazoa; phylum Arthropoda; class Insecta; order Hymenoptera; family Pteromalidae; genus Cecidostiba; species Cecidostiba semifascia. The sequence goes on along the minus strand of UCQR01013779.1, from coordinate 4,902 downwards.
AGAAAGAATAAGAATCACAAAGAAAGGAAACTATACTCGAGGCCGACGATTATATATACACACGAGAAAAAAAAAAGAAGAAGAAGGATCTTGGTCGTGAGAGAATCGACGGCGTGCGATAAAGGATATTTTGTAATGCTTGCGAGAGATGTGACCGATAATGTAATTAAGCGGGACAGGTTTTTAGCGGCTCATCTTTCTCTCTCTCTCCACTTGTTGATCGACCGTGTAACGCTGTATATATGTATATATAGAGAGGGGATCGTTCACGCGCGATATCTCACGTTCGAGGGGAGCCTCAGCAGGAGCAGCAGCAAAAGAAGTGGTAATGCGCGGTATATGACATGCTGGAGAGAGAGAGAGAGAGAGGAGGAGATGAGGGAGACGGATAAGGAGAGAGACGAGCTTGTAAAAGGCCGGCTTATGGAGGGTTTTTGAGCAACGCCGACACTTTGCGCTGATGCGACGAGCCGAACACGTGCGAGAGAGGGTTTATAAGTGATGTGTAAGGACCGAGGGGGAGTTTAGAAGCTTTGTATGGGTAATTGAATTTTCAGTTTTCAGCGGTGTATTAATTGAGAGGAAGTTTTTGTCGTTTTCCGAACTATTAAGGATAACAGTTGTTTAGTATACTCGTACTGCGAAATAATAATACGTCTCTTGCGAGTATATACATATATGTACTTATATACCCTTTCGCGCAGAAGGCAGTATATGTATAGAAGAAGCTTCGATCACGAAGAAGAAGAAGAAGAAGAAGCGGCTGTCGGCTCACTCGTTTATAGCCGAGTCCAATTAGCTTTGCGACGGCTCGGCAAAAAGCGTTCGATCGAGAATAACCGGCATCGGGCCACTTCTCTCCCTCTTTCTCCTTCGCTTTCGCGGGACGATCGCCGCGCAGCTCTTCTTTCGTTTCTCATCGTTTATATATGCGCGTGTGTGTGTATGTATGTGAGTCCAGTTTCTTCTTTCTCAGTCCTTCTGCAGCACTGGCATTTTTCGCGGCGGTTCTCGCGCTTCCTGTGTGATGCCAGTTTTGCAGGATTTTTTTTTCTCTTTTTTCAAGAGAACGGAGAAACATTGTGTCGGTTTTAATTGGGTGGCAATTATGGTGTATGTCTTGCTGTGCCTGACTTTTTCTACTGCGGCGACTTTTGTGAGGTTGTTTTTCTTTTAATTTCTATTAAGAGGAGTATTTTTAATCAGTTTTTTCGTAGAATTTGACAGACATTGTTGCTAATGAAATTACTCTTTTGGTTAATCTGTCAACAAAATTTATTAAAAAATTGATGAACCTTAACAAAGTCTAAAAAATAAACTGACAACTGCCTGGACCTAACTTTTGATCTGATGAATATGAAAAATCGATGCAGTTAACTGTTAATAATTTTAATATCTTCAAGCTAATCTTTGAAACGATTGTGAACCCTATATATTATACCCCAGTATCCAAACATTGCTAAAAAGAAACCCTAATAAGTATCACCATGAACAAACTATACAAAATTTCTCAAACACAAAATAAAAACAAACAATAACAGTCCCCATAAGCTCCGATGCATTGTCAGAATCCAACGAAACACACACATACACGGCAAGGCCGAGCTGGTTTCACACTATGTATTCACACATATATATGCATGCACACCTAAATATATACCGTAAATAGAAAGAGGATTCGAACCACAGGATAGCTCTCAATATAACAATGGGCCATTTGTTACACGAGCCGTCGGTCCATCCCCATATCGACACACGCGCGGGGCACAATGGACACTATTATCGGCTATTCATCGGTTGGCTCATGGCAAGCTCCTCTCTTAAACCTGTTGCCTCTCTTATTCTCTCCTCCGAGTCGTCCTGCCCTCAGGCTGGTCCCGTATATAACATATACTTCTCTCAGCTGCATCAACGCGAGTTAACCTCGAGTCTCTCTCTCTCTCTCTCTCGACGCTCAAAAATTGAGATATCTCGCGCGCGAGAAGAGCTGCTGACCCATCGCACATCACGCTGATGATGATGCTTCTCATCCGATCTTTTCGTTAATGACTGTGTATATGCGGTCCTCTCTTTCACTCGTTTATCGAGGGGTTACATTAGCGCGAGTGTGATGGGTATATAAGGACGGCTTTGTGGAGATGAGTTAAATTTTTTTTTTGCATCAGGCTATATCTCAGAGATTCACTTATCTTGTGTATAGCAATTCACTTATCTGTGTGTGTGTGTCTGTGTCTGTCGTAGCATTGTTTTAATTTACGAGACTAGTTTATTGGATACTAAACGTCGGATATGACGATGATTATTCAATTAAAGCAGGTGTTAATTACTGTATGCAGTACGGAGGACTTGAAGTCAAGGATAAGAGCTGCGTCAAACGTTTTTTCGCGGAAGAATAAAATAAAAAAGCGTCACTGATGTTTGTCATGCATACACTATACACACGCAGAGCTAATATTTGAAATTTCAAAAGCAAAGATATCGACGTGTACTGAGAATTATATATGACTTTCCTCTTGGAAAAGGAACTTTTTCAATAACGATGATATAATATAGTACCGAGTACCGAGAAAATCTAGTGGCTTTTCCACCGTCGCAGCGTAAAAAAACAGCTGTCGTCGGGAGAAAATAAAGAACATAAGACACCTGCTAATCGCTAATGGGCTTTATAAATCCGCGAGAATAATCGAGAGGAATACATATAATCCTTTGTATTACAAGAAAACTCGATTCGATACCCGTCAATTCAACCATAACCGAAATAATATATGACCATATATATAAAGAATAAAATTTTTCGCGAGTACGAAATAACGAAGACACACACACACACACGCGCGCAAACAGTCGTATATCATGTGTACCAGAGTAGACAGACACGCTGCAGAGAGTCGTGAGAAGAGAATCTTTTCGAAGCTGCTGTTGCCGCTGCTGCTATATACATGTGTGTAGACCTGCGCTCTCGTTTGTACGACTTTTTTTGTCTTTATTAGCCGGAGAAAGGAGGCGCGCGCGCTACTCGGGCATTATATTATACACGTATATACGGGGCCGATTATACTTCGATTCGGCGCGTGCTAATTGGACGATTTAGTTTTTGCGCGAGAACGCGTTATTTGACACGTCTCTCTCTCTCTCTTATACGCAAGATTATAGCCCCTTAATTGAGTGATGATTTTATAGAGGTAGAGTATATACTTTGTTGCGCTGAGATGTTGATTTATTATTGCTTAGATGATAATATAAAAGTAATAAAGTATACTTTTGTATGAAAAGTTCGACTGTGTAAGAAAAAAAAAGAGGGAGATATATAACGGGGTCTTTACACACGAATCCTTAAATTAGAGGGAATTTGAAAAGAAGTGATCCGCAACGACGTGTCGAGAACTAGATTGACTGCAGGATTATTATTTCGAAACCGAAAATCTGCGGTGGGATATATGTATTACCTTCGTTCGACGGGTTTCGCGTTTGATTTTTACGTTGTTCACTCATCACATTCCAATTCTTCGGCAATTAATCTACAGTGTATATATTACTCAGCTATATATTTATATCAATAATTTTTTAAATCTAAAAATCTCTGAACGAAACGCATCGTGAATAACGATGCAATTATCATCGCAATATCAATTTCGCAAATATATGGTATATACGCGCCGAGAAGTTATAAACGCGCTACTGCAGCAGCAAAATTGCAGCTGCTGCTGTTGGAGCCCTCGAAGCATTTCCGTGCACATGCAAAAACCGCGAGAGGTGCGTACGTGAGTAATGGCAGCAACAATGAGCGCGATAATGCACGTAAACGTCCGCGCTCTCTCTCTCTCTCTCTTTCTTTTGCCTGGAGGTGCTCGTAAAAGCCTCGAGAAAAGCCGGAGAATATTATTATACAAATCCAATGCGAAACGAGAAATTTGCGGGTAAGTATAACCGTTGGAGATTTGGAATTGTTTAAGGGATTTAATAATAATATTTAATAATTTATAACATTATACATTATCGCGATGTATGTTTAAAAGGAAGTGAAGACATACAGTTTTAATGAATTTTTTAAAATCTATTTACTGTACTGGGATCACCTGGACACTTTAGTCAAATGGTTATATATTTATATTTCTTCAAATTTTTGATATACAAAATATGTTTTAGTATAGTCTTGAAATTAACTTGTACTGCAGTTAAAGAAAAAAAAATGTATTACAACAATACAAAAGTGCGATCAAACCACAGTTTTACTTCTAGGCAAAGTCTTCGTCTTTGAAACATTTCATCGATAAATCCAACTCAGCAGACTTCAAATTCACTTGATCCTCATGAGCATTACCTGCACATACAATTATAACACAATACATCTCATGATCGTTCTCAAACACCTGAAGGCCCAGTTTCTTATCATCACAATTAGCTTCAAGTCTGTTCTTGATGACGACGGCTTTTCCGTCAGCTGTGACTTTCGTCAAATAGTACGTTTGAGAAGCGTAGGTGAGCAACAGAAATCCTCCATCGGCCGAGTTGTGAAGTGCGAGATGATCCACGCCAATGTATTTGTACGGTAGCGACGTGTTCAACTTGAGCGTACCCTCTTGATCGAAGAGAAAAACGTTGACACGATTTTCTATGGGTACAGCAACGCCTATAGTTTCGTGAGCAGTTGATTCTACCTTTCTAGAAATACTACCCGTTGGTGCATGGATTTCGGTCAACAGTTTGCTCCAGCCTATAAAATAATTTTGAATACTTATTCTGGTCGAGGCACGTTTATATAATGTAAAATATTTAGTGACAACCCTGGCAAAACTAACTTATTAAAAGTTATTAATCCGATTCGAAAGGTAATAGGTTTTAATAGGATATCTTAATCGGAAATTATCTAATTAAAAACAATTTAATCGATTAAAATCTATT
>UCQR01013776.1:13861-25157 GCA_900474235.1 Cecidostiba semifascia | reverse complement strand
TCGCTTTTTCTTGTCGTCTACCTATTTTTAGAACTTTTAATTATTTGATCAATTTTGCTGTTTCGTAAACGTGAAAAGCTTCTCGATTTCCAGAAAACTTGTAGCTACGACAGTGTTTTTCTTCTGTTTCTGAAGTAGGCGTTACTATGCAATACCAGTTTTCTTATCTCAAAAGCTTCGCCGTACACAGGATTATTTGAATTTATAAGGCTCTTTGAAATCTGGTTGCACATACATTAGCTATTATACGTAGTATCAAGAAAAGCAATAACAATCGACGTATCATTTCTATTTTTAAGAAACGAATTCTATTGTAAATAAAATTGTAAAATTACTGCGTAAAATTTTGGTAATGAACAGAATTACATATAATTTTAATGATTTTCATAAAAAGCAAAACAATGAAAAATGCATTTTAGATTTTTTCATGCAAAAAGTAAAGCGTAATTATTTCACATGATCATAATACCCATACTAGGAATAATTTGAAATCTTTATGGTACCTCAAAACATTAAACGTTTCTCGGTACCTTAATGTTGTTTCAGGCAAGAAATTGAGGATTGGCAAAGTTAAAGTAGGAAGTATTAAAAACATAATTTTGAAAATTATATTGTGAAAGTTCGCACGCGCCGTTATCTTAAATGCGTTCTTTTGCTTGAAAAATCAACTGCTTCTTCGTATGTATACAATAAGATGTATATAATTAGGTATCTAGCTGTTTTATTGCATGCTTTTAAAACGGAAAAAGCCATTTCAAATCCATTTCGTTAGATACTCTATTTATAATTATCTTTATTATAACACAAAGTGCATTAATGTACATTAATGTAGTACTTGAAAAACAGTAGCATTACAAAACTTTCTTTCTGCAAATACCACCTACTTTCTTAAAAAAAGGGTTATATTATCAGAGGATTAAGCTAACCAACTTTTGTTTTATGATAGTTTCTTGAAATTTAAAAGAAACGCAAATATATCATAGTTTATTCAATAGTCCGTTTTAATCACAGGAATTCTCAACAGGTAAAATTGAATAAACAACTCTGTTTTCAGATCTTGTTTGTTCTCTTGTTCTCCGCAACGTATGCGCAGCAGGAAGAAACTGCTGCACCGCAGGAACGACCCGCACGAGCGCCGCAAGGACACATTCAGTACAGCGATCCCGATGGTAACGTCCAAGAAAGTTCATTACCACTCACTTTGCCAATAAATCTTATCTCCCGGCATTAAACTCACATAATACATGCACACACTCGTGATGCACTAATTACGCAAAAATGCCCTTCCCGCGCATGTAAAATTCTAGCACTATTCTGGGCGATTTAATTAATGGCTATAACATTATTTAATTAAGAGCAATTAAAAGCGATGTATCGGTAACTTTCGATCTGTAATATACGCGGCTGGACTTTCAAAACGCGCACTTTCTACTTTATCCGATCGATCTATCTTCCTATTCATTTTGCAACATAATAATCCGACATAATACGCTCATTTTCACTCGCTTCCGCGCGTGCTATCATCGTGATTCGATCTTAATGCGAAAAATTGCTCTTTCCGGAACGATCATCATCATCGTATCGAAGGTCTGAAAGTCAGCTGGAAGCTCTATGCGCCGTACACCCAATGGAAGTCCCACCTGGAAAAGCCCCAGCGCAATCAGAGAGCCGAGAGCGGAACTTATCAACCTGCCGCTCTGGGACCTCATCAACAATCGGAGTTCGTCAAGCCAGCTCCTTTGGCCGCTGCGGAACCAGCACCTATTACCGAGGAGAAGCCTGTGCAACCTGTGCAGCCTGTGCATCAGGTTCAGGTGAAATTCTTGATTGTTTGAAATATTTTGCGAGATCGAGAATTAAGGAAATGATATGCTGCGGATGTTGGTTTTGTAGGAAAATTTATGTTTCATACGTAACGGGTATTCGAAAATAAACAATAATAATTCAGAGAAATTAAGATTCCAGTGTGAGTTTTTAAATGGCCGTAAAAATAAATAGTGAGATATAGCTCATTAGCTTTATTGGAACTTCTCACATAATCAAACCTGTTGAGCAAGTTGATACGCTTGACAAGTAGACTTACACCTCAAACTACACGGTGCACCTTCACACGTCTGACGAGCGATACTTGCTTATTTATAGTTTTGAAAACAGATTTTCACATGCTATACTTATTTATTTATTTATTTCTATGATCAAACATTGAGTAATTTTATTTTACTGAATTTAGATTCACGAATAATTTAATATTTTGTTCTCAATATGTAGCATCAGCTTTATCGCTCAAAATTCTTGTAGGTTCAGTACAAGCCTTACTCGATGGTACCAACGCACATCAAGCAACTGATCCTGGAGATGTACGAACCTCAGATCCCGTATGTCGACCCGGCGGTCTACATCTACCGCGCCCACCACCAGCAACAAGAGGAAGAGCAGCAGCAAGAACAAGCCCAGGAGAAATCCCAAGCTGAGCCACAGGAAGAGACAGCTCAGACCAGTTCTCAGCCTCAGCTCGGCAGCTACAGCAGCCAGTACGAACAGCTTCCCAAGTATCCGACCAAGTACCCCATCAACAAGTCCAAAATCGGCTACGTTCAGTACAAGGAGGAGCAACCAACCGCAGCCGCGTCCGCTGCTCCCCAATACGGTGCCGTACCCGAAAGGCGAGAGGCTGTCGCCGAGGACCAGCCTCAAGCTCAAGAACAGCAGTACCAGTATCAACAGCAGAGACGCGAAGCCGACGACGGTATGCCCAAAGAGATTCACCAGCTTCTGAACCTCCAGGCCATGACACCCTACCACGTGATCGCCAACAGGATCCTGTACAAGCCCAAGAACATCTTTGTGCCCAAGCCTCTGTCCGAAGAGACCAAAGGCCCGTACAAGTACCGCAGCAAGATCTACTTCGTGAAGAACGACCAGGAAACCGAGGAGAAGGAAGTCAAGGAGCGAACCGAACGCGAGGAACCCGTCGAGCGCGAGGAACGAGTCGAGCGTGAGGATCGAGTGGAGCGAGAGGAACCCAAGGACGAAGTTAGCGAGGAGTAAGCTGTCGACTATTGTATAGAAGACACGTCGATTTTTTGGATGAGGAGGTGGTCGAGATTGACGATTAGATTTTCTGATCCTAACGAAAATCTAGGGTTTAATCTTTGAGCTACATCTATCTTCGATTATTGCGACTATGAAATATGCTTCGAGCGACGCGATCTTTCTGTTATCTCATCGCTACTACGGTGCCAAAAGATTTTGTACGATTTTTTTTTAATTTTAGTTTTTACTCATACCTTTTACGACATACTTGGATCGGCTTATAGCTGTACCGGCAAATTATCGAGAGGATCGAACCATCTCTTATATAGACCGAAGAAATTGCTATATAGACGAGTTAGCGCAGGTGTATATACCCATAGTTTTTAGACTGTGCTTTTTTTTATGGTCGCGTGCCTCGTAAGTGGTATATACGATTCGAAGTTTTGCAATGGGGCGATAAAAATATAGTCATTGGGCAAGATCTCTCGGGATCATTTATCGGTACGGCTCTGTGTAACTCTACTGTGTGTATCAATAAAAAGAAAATTCACATTCCCTTCGACAGCGCAAGACAAACGAAAACATCTCTATCTCTCTCTTTCTCTCTCTCTCTCTCTCTTTCTCTCTTCTGTAGATGATTGAACATAAAGCAAACGATACAAGTACCCGGAGCGTATAGTGTAGAAGTGAAACTTTGTAATAAACGACGATACACCGCAAGGTATACTATACCATTTTCAGCAGAATCAACGCAATGTATAACACACAAGTCATTCTCTGTAATAAAACAAAAAAATACTTCAATATAAAAATACAAAGGAAAATAAAAGTCTGTGTGTGAGGATTAATGAACGATTTCACCTTCTATATATACATGTACATATATACATCCACGAGCAAAGGAATAACGACGCATCGGTATACAGCACCATGGCTGCAGCGAGAGAGAATCGTGGAAAAGAGAGGCATTTCTCCGGATCAGGAAGGAAGGAAGGAAGGATCAACGATCCACTTTCGTGGCCTTCACGCTTCGCGGCGTTGCTATTGCTGCGTGTATAAATGCGCGAGTTACGCTGCGCATATACTTTCGATTTTACTTACTACTACTCTCCGATATCGTCGTTTTTAGAAGCGCGCGCGCGCTCGCGCTTGAGATGTATAAAGCAAAACGTGTAGTCCGACAGGCTACTACTACTGCAGCAAGGCAATCGGGGGCATTCCGGAAATTCGTTAAAACCTAACGAGCGTTCGAGCGGAGCGAGATGAATTGGAGTCGCTGACCGAGAAATGTCTGTTATAGGGATAGTTACATCGAATGCGAGTATATAGGAGGCACTTACGTGCAATCCTTTTTGACGTACACGCGAGACACGCGTAATTCTTTTTTTCTTGTTTTTTTTTTTTCACGAGTTGACAAGGTAACATTTTTAGCTATAGCGTCGTAAAGTTTGTGTGTGTATATACTGGATTGAATTATAAACAGCGAGTGGCATTACGAACGATCGGTAATGAGATATCGTTGAGTTTTAATCATATATATGAACGTTATTCTGATTTGAGAAACACACTCCGTGGTTTTATAAGTAAGTATTAAAACGCGCACTTTTGATGTTTATTAAAATTATGTATAGCTCTCTATATATATATTTTAATATTATTGAAAAGTTAGTTGCTACCGGATCGGGTTCGGTATACTAAATAAATACGCAGTATATACAAGCATTTTATGAATATATAATCGGAATTATTATATACTATTGTTGCAGCTTATCGTATTCATCAGTGGAATTTTTGACAAAGCCAAAGTATGAAATGCACTATACTCTCTTTGATACCGAGATCTATCTACAATCTCGGCATCTCAAATTTCTTGAAACGAATCACTTACCGCGCGGCAGATCTGCTCTCACTAATCTTATCTTTCTCACGCGTTAGAAAGCCAAGAGCAAATCACAAAAACTCTTTGAAATATTTAGAAACAAAATGTCTTTTTTTTTAACGTATATGTAACGTAATTCGAGCGAAGGCTGGATTTTATAAAATGTCTAATTCATATTGATAGCCGCTGAGTACATAATGATGTTGCCTTTATCACAATAAAAATATAAACATTTGCTTCGGGAAAGTGTAAAAACTTTCTAGCCGCGCTTGCGAGAACCTGATTGGCATTCGCTAAAATGATGAAAAAAAAGAAGAAGTGTGCGATTTCAATAAACATATAAATTAACCCACGCGCTATAAGAAGAACATTTATTTCTTCTTAAGAATATACGGTATTTGCTTATGTATACGTTGTGCTTAGAAACGTTATAGATGGCTATACATTCAAAGTGTATAAAAATATTTAGGTATTTTAATGAAAGTTAATTCGTGAATGGCTGGATATTGTAGATATTGTAAATATGGCAAGAATTTTCATCTCAATCAATGTACTTTTCATTCATCTCCGAATAAAATCCTAATCATCCGAGATGTGTAAATAGTTGTATGTCCCAATTTCATAAATATCAAAGGAACGTCATAAATTTGCATTAAAATTTTGAAAATTATTATTGAAAATTCCAGTATACAGTCACATCCAAAACCGAGCGCACTGCAGCACCAATCCAAGAATTCGCGAGCGAGCACACTCGCCGGTACAAGTAGTAGCAGCCGTTGCAGGAGAGGTGGCTACCGCCGCTCGCCGCTCTCGAGAGCAGACAACACATCCCCTCGCTCTATAGGAGAGACAGCTTGCCTATAAAGTTGTTCCGTGCGACGCGCGCCCGCTTCAGAATCGCTCCACCCTCGACGACACTCGGTGCAGTGCCCGTCGTCGACACTCACTCATTCACTCACACACACACTCACTCTCGTCATGGCGAAACTCCAGGTAAAGTACTTTGCTATTTAGCCTAATTATCATCGCTTTGTCGCTGCCACCACCGAAGCCGTTTCTTTTTCTCCGAAGGTGCGGCCTTTTTGCTTTTAGCCGGAATAACATTGTAACGATTCGCTGCGGGCAGTGTATGGGCTTCTTAAACACCGGGAAAGTGTACGAGTGTGGAAAAAAAATCGAGGCGCCAGAGGCTCTAAAACGCGTTGTGGACCGCAAAACGGCTATACTCGGAGCAAACGATGTACTTAGCATAATTTTTTTGAGAAAAACCACGAATCGGTGGGTAGTAAGTATTAGGCGAACCCGCGCGCGCGCAGTATAGTCTAATGAAATTTCAGCGGTGCCGGAGATTGCTTTTCCGCAATTAAGAGCCGTTAGATTATTCATGAAGCTATAATCGCGATATACCGTGTGCAGTTATAATTCGTGTTGAGTCTGTATAGCAGCCGCGGTGGTTTTGGAGAATGAGAAAGTTTTCGATTCTTTGGGTAATTTATGCAGTGCAATTTTTACGAGTGCGATTAGTCTTGGGAAATTAAGTTGAAATTTAATTTAGAAATCGGTAGCGGTTCGACGTTTGAATTGAAGCTGAAATTGCGAGATTTGATTAAATGGAGATTAGCTTCTGATATATTCTGTCGTTTTGATTTATAAATTGTTAATTTTATGACTGAAGTCGCATGAAATTCGCCTCGAACCCACACGGCTTCAGCGGCAAACGTGAATTCTCAAAAGAACCAAAGCTCAACGCAACATCCAACCTATAATACCGAGAGCGGCTTAACCCGTGTAATTACGCAAAAGTTGAAATTGCGCAAGCATCGAAGAAAAAAAAGCCTTTTCCCCATCGTGTACGCGCGTGCGACACTTCGCAAAAACTCCATAATAATACTCCACAAGACACTCTGTATATACTCGGCTCGTTAAGCTTGATGGGTAATCTTGGGCTTTGCGGCGTGGCGGCTAATGCGGAAGCGCCAAAAAATTCGCGGCAAAGTCGCGGCTGAAAAATTTTACGAGTCATTCGCAGCTGAACAAACGTGTACTTACTTTCTCGGCGGCGGTAGTTTGCTCTCACGCGATTCGCGCGGTGCATCTTGCGAATTTACTATTGGAGTGTATATAGAGGCGCGTCACGCGATGTACGGATAGACAACTTGTAAATCCGCGAGTGGAAGGCTCGTAAGTATAAAGTGAGGCGGAAAAAAAGAGCCGAGCGATTTGCTATTTTTTTTTTCGATCGCGGCGATTACCGGCTTACTTGACGGATTAGCGGTACAGTCTGGATAGTGGTATCGATGGCTTTTTGTTTGATAGCTATTTATTTTATTAGTAAAACTGAAAAATTATCTTCTGAAAATATTGTATATTACGCAGAATATTAATGTTAAATGAAAGCGTAAAATAAATAACAAAAATAATCCTAATACGTACACTGCATCTTATTACCTTTGATGTACTATGTAATATCTTTGGAGCTGTATAATAAAGTTAAGTGAATTAAAAATTTTGACAGTAACTTGTGGAATACGTTACATAAGTTTATTACCATTGCAAATAACTGTTTAATAGGTAGATAATGCGTAGCCTCTAAAAATAGCGTAAGCGTAGATTTATTAACCCATGATGACAGGTCGTGTGTACTTTACGAGGCCCGAAATTTATTATTTTCCAATAACACTCATTATCTATCAAGGAAGAAACAAAAAACCAAGCTACTAAAATTGTTTACGTAGTAAGCAGCTTCATGCAGTAATTTTGACTGTTTATGCATTGAGCTATTAAATATTGATGAATTCGCGTTCCACTGGGTAAGCGTTAATCTTTAATGTAGACTGATTTTTGGTTGAATTCGAAGTACCTTATTTGGGATAGTTTTAATATTTAGATTAAACAGTTCTAAAAATTATAAATTTTAATTAAATTTAAAATCAATAATTAATACATCCATTCAATACTGCTCTATTTTAAATCAATCAAACATTAAGAACTTTTTGACAAAATAAATAAAATTGTCAACTAAATTCACGCACGCAACACTTGAAGCAGAGACTGTACACCCATCGCTGGGTGTCACGTGAGTTACTCTATCCCCAGCTCCATATGCAGCCGTGACTAGTCGACTTTCTATTTCTTCTCTCCTCAGCTACTCCTCTGTACATCCTATCCCGTATAGAGAGGCGCTCGCTCGCGCTAATCGGCGCGACTGTGCAGCACTCGATATTTATTATGCCGATGCACGCGGATAATGAAAGTCCGCGCTCCGTGTCGAAACCTGCGCACCTTCGCCGCGAAAACAATGATAAATCGTACCTTCGCGCGCAAACCTCATCTTGAACGGAATAAACGTCGCTCATGTGTATATATGGTCATGCAAATGCGCTACGAGTACGTGTGTCTGTCTGGATGTAAATGGTTGTGTATTTTCTCAAGTACAACGATGATGGTCGTCGGCTGCTGTGGTAGACACTCGTGGGGTATATCTATGTACGCGCGTTGTAGAATTTTATAGGACTTTGCATGCAGAGATGCTGGTATAAATATCGGGATAACTTTCACCGTGAGCGGCTGCAGCTTGTAAAATAGTAAAAGTTGTTAAAGTTTTATACACGTTTTTTATGGCTGGCGCTTTTTTTAAACGATTTTTTTGCGACGCAAGAAAGTGAAAATATTATGGGGATAAATAGAATAATAAAAACTCCGCTTTATAATTCTATTTTCTTTTAACTATATTTTGCTAGTCGTATTTTAGTTTGAATGTTTTTCGAGCTTGACTGCTATAAACTACATTTACTGCGCGTAAACTTTTTGGCTTAGCGATGGCGATATACAGATTTGTATCGTTTATTAATTTTTGAATTCTTCAATTTGAAATGTCTATAATTAAATAAGTATTTATAAATACATGGATATACTTTAATCTCAAAATCTCACTTGTAAAATATATTTTCAGATAGAATTTCGAAAAGAAATTTCACAAACAATAATAAGCTATAACATTATTCAAAAATACTACAATACCTTAATGCCAATACGTTCTCTTATACAGATAATTATTTTGTCCCTGCTGCCGTTCTGCTTCGGCCAGTTCTCCATCCAAGGGCCAAGCGATGGAAACAGACGGGCCCAGGGCCTGAAGTACAGCGCGGACAAGGGAGTCGAGTACACGGATCAAGCCGGTAATTACCCTCTCAATTTCTGCCATTGCGCGAGCGCGTTGCGCTGTGCGCCAAAGCGATTGATTATATTTTCCCGCGCTCTACTGTTTCTCCCACTTTCTCGCATATACATACATACCTATACACCCAGGCCAAGTCAAAAGTGGAAATAATAATTCACACCGCGGCGCTGTCCAATTAGAATATTTACGGTGCGAGTTTAACTAGCGAGAATTTCGAAATTCCTCGCACAGACCGGTACTTTTCAGCGCCTAGCGCGTTCTATATATAATGCGATGTCGATCGTTTTTTCTCTATACATAAGGCAGCCTCGAAAATAGCAATAATCTTTAAATTCAATGCGTGTACGCGTTTAGTGCGTCGCAACCTGCACGAATAGCTCAAGTCGACTGGAAAAGTCGAACAGCGCTTGTGAAATCCCTTAGAGGAAATGAATAACTTATCACAATTTGACACCGGTTACATGCCTGGTTGCACAGGATTTCTAAAACAAAAATTTTTTAATTTATCATTTCAAATTTTGAATTCTGCAGCCATTTATGCGGAATATTGTATTTTGTAAATCGTGCTTAAAAGATTTGTTGTTACTGGTTTCTCGAACACAAAATTCTCAATTACCATAGAAACTATATAGCGATTCAATTATATCCTTATCTTAAGAGCCTCAGGCAGTTATAGCATGAGCGGGCCAATCAAGCCCAACAAAAGGCAGTTTTAGCATAGGTGACATACCGATATATATGCATTGTACGCGCAGATTGTGAATGAGGGAAACAGGAAAGCATCCATGCGCCACCTATCTTCGCTCGTTAGAGACACAAAAAGTTTAAGTGGTGGGGAAAAGGCCATTCCAAAAGTGCTTTGCTTTGATACAACGCGATCAACACGTATGCACACAAATTTTTAGTGACATAAGCCTAAAATTTTGATTTGAAAAGGTCGAGAGTCCTGCGACAATAACAAAACTGCACTCCTTGCGATCACATTTTCTCAATTTTTACTTGCTGAGGTTAGAGATTCATTATATACAACGACTAATCAGAGAACGAATAGAATGATATGTGAGCTTCTTAAAGTAAAGAATAATAAAAAAAATTTATAATTATTTTCAAAAAAAATGTAATATCATCTATCTATTTTGTGTCTAGCTTCTTTGGGAAACAGTGGATTTTCGATTCAAGGAGCTAGTGACGGAAACAGTGATTTCGTAATCCAAGGTGCTACAGACGGAAACTCGGATTTCCGAATTCAAGGGGCTACAGATGGAAATTCTGAATTTCAAATTCACGGACCGACAGATGGAGGTAGCCAAGCTTATGTTCACAATTATGAACAGCAACAGCAACAGCAACAGGAACCTCAACAACCCGTTCAGCAAGGCAGAGCAATACAATACAAAGACGCAAATGGTTAGTGTTCAAATTAATTTATCATTAAAAAATATATAATATACGTATGCGCATAAATTGTAATTTCTTTCATAGTAGACTTGTTACAGTTATTGCGAAAAACAAACGAGTTTAGATTTTTGTCTTATTCATGAATATAATTTTTCAAATGGCATATTATTGATGTTAATTCGTACTGAAAACACTTTCAAATTACAATTTCCAGGTACAGATATGGGTGTACACTTTTTTCTACTATACAGTGTTTAATGTCTTTTTGCTTTACTTTCTGTAAAATATACTTGATCAATAACCGCAAATCCTTATAATTACATGAGTATGTGGTTTATTTAGATACAGAAAATGTATGTGCGGTTCGAGGGTATGGCTTACAATGTATTTCCTGATCGATAGAATTTAAGTCTTGAAATTTAATTCGTCTGATTATTTTTACATCTTTATTTAAGATTTATTTCAAAACGTGAAGTTTCAAAGGCTTCCTAATAAACTATTATTAATACATTGATGATTATATTATATTACGCGGGGAACAATAAATTGTAAAACATCATAATTAACTTTAAAGAATTTAAAAAATTCATACGTTTAGAAATGAAAGAAATATTCGAATAAACTATAAGCCTAATAAATTATGCGTTATCCTAACAAAAACTTATTAAAAAAAGAATTTGCATAATTTTACAAAAAATTTTAAATTAAAAATATCAACTTTTAATTCTCTAGGTCACCGCGTAAACTGGCGCTCGTACAACCGTGCCGCCGAGAAGCCTCAGCAGCAGCAGCAGCAGCAGTACGAG
>UCQR01013775.1:0-16457 GCA_900474235.1 Cecidostiba semifascia | reverse complement strand
CAAAATGACATTCCAACATGCAAAAAGTGCCTTGTGGCATTGTTTTCTCGGCCCTTCGTTCGTTACGAAAAGTAGCCATTGTTCAACGGCATGTACTCAATGTCTGAGGATGCAAACGGAAAATGCAAAAATGGTCGCTTAGGGAAAAAGTTGTCTACGATTAAAAATAGCGGAATTTAATCAAATTTTCGAAATCAAGTAATTTGTTCTTTATTACTCTGTTTTTCATGATTTTTCCCATTTTTCAACTGTAGACAAAAATTTTCTTGCAAAGGCCCAGTTATATAATCCAGCAATATCAGATTATGTGATGTTGACTGACAATGACATTTCACGCTTACAATCAAAGGCCAAACGATTAAAAATCAAGTGTTCTTTTAATTAATTTCCACTTTCACATTCTTCCAGTATTCTCTCGAGTTCATACACTTTGCAAGGCAACGAGCGAAGCCAGTTTGAAAAGTGAATATTATACATTATTACATTTATCCTTTTTTCTTCTTCTTCTTCTTCTTCTTCTTCTTAGTCAAACCTCCTTAATTAAAACTATAATTGGTCCAACCTGATACTTCTTGAGTTTTCACCTTGAAGTATACATAGGCGGGTTTCCTTAATGAGTTTCCGAGACCGTCCAAATTAAATTCGCTAAACCAACTAAAATCCGCACTTGAGAGGACGAAAACGATCTGCTCCGCGCGTTGCGGCCAAAGATTTTTCGCTTTTCCAATGAGAGAGAGAGACGTCGTCGTTTACTCGGCAAACTTCTCAGCCTCGCCTATATATACCAGGAAAGAAAGTATCGGATTTTGAGGCTCCGCAAATAGAGAAAAAAAGAAATAAACCAAGGGAAAGCGTCAGCTTTCCCGTGTGCAAAGTTAACTTCGAAGAGTGGATGAAAAAACTTTATAATTGAGACTAACACGTATCTCTGACAGGCAGCTGATTTATGAACTCAACTCGACACCACGTCAACCATCAGTGTCAATATATTAAAAATCTAGAGCAAAAAAAAGCATATAATAAAGTATTCAGAGCTGGCATATAATATGTTTTAGACAAAATCCGGACCGATTGAATTTCCACGCCACAGTCATCCATCAATTTGTAAGTGCAATAAAGGGCCATTAATCTCGCGTTTGAAATAAAAGAAGAGAGAGAGAGAAAAAAAAATGGAAATAAAACGACAGTCGAGAGATCCATGAAAATCAAACGAGGCAATAGAGCGCGCGCTGACACGCGCAGGAAATGAGAAAGAAAAGCTGCCGTGAGGGCGTATTTGACACGGCGGTCATTTGAATTAATCGACGTAATGGTCGTATAAAACGAGACTGCAGCGTACGTATATAGCACTTTCATGCCGACCACGTATTAAGTATAAAGGGCGGTTCCGATTTTTCTCACCTCGTGCGCTATGTTCCAGGAATATATGTATATACACGGGATACCTGATAAAACATTCACGCGTAGTGGTATACGAGGAGCTTGCAAAGCATCCCACGGATTTTCGGGCTTTGCCGAGTCGCTCGCGACTGCCTGTCGTGTCTTCTTTTCCAAATCCTCTTCTGAATTATTCCGAGCTTTATAATTAATCTTGCAGTCTAGAGAGCTTTCGACTCGGTTTTATTATTATTGTATTATATTTCTGTGGATGTTATTTCATTAGTCGTTGGGGTGTGACGGGGAGGGGATAAAGCGCGCGCGTGTTCCAATGCTATTTGCAAAATTTATGCGAATAATTGAGTAAAAGGGACGAGGAAAGACTTCGTTTGAGATATAGACACAGAGATTGGAGTAATGGGGATGTGGTTTGCGACTTGAAAATTATTATGTTTCAAAATATGTGTAACACAATTTTGAAATATGTATTCATGTATGTTTTGTAGTGTTTGTTTACAAATTCACAATAGGTAGAAATAATTTAGAAAAATCGAGAAGAAATCGATAATAAAAAAGTTGATGATTCGAGAAATGGATGCTTAGGGAATATTTGTTTGAACTCTGTATAAACTTCTAATGAAGAATGTTTAATTACGATTCACCGAGAGTTTCTACAATTTCTAATTAAAGCGATTGTCATTTTTGTTTACGTATGGCGATCGAAGTTGCTTCCAACAAATTAAGCGTTATAAATTGATTGCACCGCATGCTAGAGGTCATCCGAAGGTTTCATTCAATAATTGCTCTATTGATCGAGAACGAATAAAAAAAAATGAATCGTGATCAATCAGCTTGTATATATACATCAGATAAACATAGTATGGTTTATTTCTACCCCTTTGTATATCGGTAGACTGGCAATCAGTCACGAAGGAACGTCATTTTCCAGATTGGCGACCGTAATACTACCTGAAGATAAACACGTGGTCCGTTGCGTCAGTACAAGCATCACTTCTCCAACAAAGACCACACAGCAGATATAGCCACTTACATTGATCGGCATTTAGCCTGCCGGACTGTGTCTTTGTTAGACTGTATATACGTGCTTGGAGTGCGTGTGCATTGAGACCTGAATATCAGCATGTTGTTACACAGCTGATACAGAGAATACGGGATGAAGATATACATATGGGTACTAGTGAGGAGGGCGACACTAATTCCATTTTTACGAATCTTATGTTCGAGTATAGTTAAGAAGTGGTTCGTATACTATCAGTTTGGATTCATAGGTACTAAAAGATTTAAAAAATTAATTCCAGTACTTGCGAATACGTTTTACTATCAATCCATAAGATTAGAAAGAAAATAAAAGTGACATTTTATTAGTACGCTTATTTTATATGTATACGTAATTCTGTGAATAATGAAGGAGTTCTGAAAGCTCATAAACTAAGTTTGGTATAAACCGAATAGTATATAAGTTTCGATATAAATTTCAATATTAGAGTACACAAAAGTATATTTGATATATATATAGCTACATGAATCTGTCAGTGTATAGTATATGTAAATTATTTTAAAAATCATAAAATTTTAGAGTCCGGTATATGGAAGCATTAAAATTTCATATTTTAATTTATTGCGCCGGATTATAATATAAGTAACCTGAATTTAAGAGGTTATAAATTAAAAAAGATATGTAAATCCTATATTTTACGAGATATTATTTTTAATAAGTTATTAATAATTACTAAGTGAACGATAAGGCACTATATTAAAAGAAAAGTTTCTTTTTCGTACTTTTTCCTGAAATAAGATCAAGGTTTGCTACAGAAAGCCGAACCGATCAATTAATTGAACGGAAATTAAGATAATGCGAAAGAAAATTGAGACAAGCTTTTATTGGAAAGAAGAGCTACCCTATGGAAAATTCGAGTTGGCGTAACCGGCCATTACGCGAATAATCAAGTTACCGCACGTGTATGCTCGATACGATTTTTCACTGTATAGCTAAGTATATTAGCTTAAATTATAATTTTGTTACAATTTTGCTAACCAACATGTCTCTCTCCGAAAGGTGCACGCCTGACCAAATTCGATTTATGCTACTTGACGATTCTACATTTTGACGTCGTGATAATACAAAAAAATTCCAACAGTCTCTATACTTAGCCACATCAATAATAATTCTCTTTCTATACACACAACACCAAGATATAGCAAAAATCCATTAAAAGTTAATTACAATAGAGGCTCATCAAAGAAATCGCAAGGCGCGGCCCTGGAGTGTTCGATCATCATTTCCTTGGCTCTCAGCCAATCCCTCATTTAATTTGCGACATTATCGCACCGGGCCAAATTGTAATCGATATTTCTCGGGAATACCTACACACGAGGAATTGCTTCCGAGAAACAGAGTGTGTAGTATAGGGGTAGAATCAAGAGGTAGATGCGAAAGCTCGAGGGTCGACACAAAAGCTCTCTCTCAGAGATAGATGTTTACACAACGTCAAGGCTGCCAGAGAAGGGAGAAAGACGTTAATCGAGAACTGATCGGGTATAACAATGTGCTTACCTGTTGAAGTACTTTCGGAAGGTACCGCTGACGCAGTAGAGGGCGATGGGATTGATGCAGCTGTTCATGAAGGCCAGGCAGAAGCCGAGGATTCGAAAGTAGTGCCAGAACGCGTTGTAATCCTCCTGAGCACTTGGGTGCAGGTAGAACCAGAGCATGAACACGTGTTGCGGAAAGAAGCAGATCGCGAACACGGCTACGAAAGCCATCACCATTTTCGCCACCTTCTTGCGGGCCTTTATCTGC
This sequence comes from Cecidostiba semifascia, assembly GCA_900474235.1. Classification (NCBI taxonomy): domain Eukaryota; kingdom Metazoa; phylum Arthropoda; class Insecta; order Hymenoptera; family Pteromalidae; genus Cecidostiba; species Cecidostiba semifascia. The sequence continues at coordinate 12,259 of UCQR01013775.1, read as the reverse complement.
TTTACCTGCGAAGAACGTCGAGAAATTTTGTTAGAGGAATTTAGTGAATCGTAAATGCAGGCTTTTTTGACAGACTGTACTGCCCGGATCTCGATGAGCTTTAACGAGGCGTGAAAATTGTCTCCGACTGGGAGGGAGAGAGATTGAATTTCATCGCACAGCTGCGAGTCTGTAAGCGAAATTTTTCGCTTTTGTAGCACAAATATTCTATATATTATATTTTCATTCCTCTTACGTTTCTCAGTTTTCGTGAATTTTTGCAAACTTCATTTGGGGGAAAAAGTATGTAAGAGTAGAATTTAATTCCTTTTAATAATTGCAATGCAGGAAGTTATTAAATTATATAACTTCAGTGAATTTAACGCTGCACACACAAGGGAGAAACGAAATAAAACGTTTTCGGGGACGGTATAAACTAGTTTTCTAGATTACGAAAGTTTAGAATATGCATATGTAGCAGCGGAACACGAAGGGTGCGTCCTTTGAATTAAAATGCATTATTTTTTATCGCGTCTTTTCTGTTATATGCAAGCTCAAAGTATATAATACTTGAATCGTAATTTTTATAAAAACTACATATTTACTTTCATAAATACGAGTGAGAAATAAATAATTCGAGCGTCGCAAAATCGTATTGAAAAATGTATACGGCAATGCTTTACGAGCAGTTAAAATCAGCTGCTGGCCTCAGGAGAAATATTACTTTTAAAATGGCCACTATCAGCGCGAATCCTCGACAGCTAGATATACACGTCGCCGGCTAATCGTAAAAAGTCGATTGGAAATCGAACGCAAGCTCAATCAGCAGGAAACGCGACGATATCGATATGGCAGTTAGGCTATCCCACTGGACACAATAGTTCCTCCTTTACGACGTCGTAAAAATTATATCGATGAAAATATGTCAATAAAGCGCACGGCCGACTCTGCAGCTGATTGACGTTTTTGGCATTAAGCACTTTTCTCCCTCTCTATCTCTCTCTTTATTTTTTTTTAATAAACCGTAATAATTGCCTGATTTATCGTTGATCAACAAACTTTTATTATAATCTATATTTTTGTAACGTGTTTTTTTTTAATATGTGTCGTAGATTTCATAAGCCAGACTGGATTATGTGACCGACTTTTTAATTGCTCATGCGTTTATTGCCGTTGCACCTACTGCTTCCGGTCTTTTGGGGGCATAATCCCTTTAAACTTTTAATTAAGCAATTAGAATGCTCAGTTCTCTCTTCTTTACAGCGCAACGTGTACGCTATTACGTTCTGACTCAAAGGAGTGTTATGTCATACATTTTATTTCGAAATAAAAAATAATAATAAAAACTAGTACATTTTTTGGGCATTCAACTTTTCTAATTGCTTTGAATATAAGGATGCGTCGCACACGTATATATATATTTTCATTTTCATTTTACAAAAGCATATAATTTTATAACGAATGTAACGAAAATGAAAATGATTCAGAGGAAATTTTATCCACAAATACTGTATTCATCGAAACAATCCACGGCAATAAGCGAAAGCTCATAAAAGCACACCATCATCTCAATTCGTTTAATTAAGATTCGTCAAGTACCGACCGGAAAGCCGAATTCACAGCATCAGCTTGCTAAAAGCCACTCGGTAATAAACCGCGACTACGGCCGTTTAATTCGCTGATAATAAATAATTGAAAATCCGAGGAGCGAAAGCGCGAAACCACAAAGTCGCGCTTGCTCCATCCTGATGTATATACATATATACACCACTGGGGCTGTCTCGCTTATTGTGATTAATACTTAACGACTTGTCGTTTCGCGGGCGGCGCTTTTACGAGGCTCGTTTTCCACTGGTGCTTGCGCTCGTTATTGTTGTTATTGTTTGGCTGATTTTGGCGACCGGCCAGCCTTTAGAAAACGGGAACCAGGACTCGAGAGGGAAAGAAGCAGAGCAGCTATATGCTATATGTCGCGAGAGAGAGAGAGAGAGAGAGAGAGAGAGAGAGAGAGAGAGAGAGAGAGAGATAAAGTGCAGAGAATGGAAAAGTTGCAGTGTTGTAGAGAGTGAGGAAAAAAAAGGAAGAGATGAAAACGTGATAGTCGAGGCTCCGATGGGGAACGTGTAAGACTTCGATTTCCGCGGCGGGCGCAATAACAAATTGTATCCGAGTGCGAGAAATGCTATTGAGAGCGTAAATGAATACAGAGAATTGGCTGAGAGAGAGAGGCTAGTTCGAGTTTTAGTTTGTTTATTCAATACGATTCTTCTTTTTCTGCTCTCGGTTTTCTTCTGTGAGATAACAATAGTGGATATAGTCGTGGAATCTATTGGAAGGATTTTATTTAGTATTGGAAGAGTGCTTTTTATTTACTTGAAAATATATCGTTTGGATAAATTGTTATCGAAAGAGAAGCTTAAATTGAATAAATAAATGTAGTATAGGTATTCAAAGTTGTTTGGTACAATCGAATGTTTCCGGGTACCGCAAGGCTTAGAAGAAGTTAACGCACAAAGCGGAGACGCAATGGCATTCGCTCGTAGTCGACGGTCAGTCAAAATTAAGGAAATTACTTGACCGGAAAACCACATCATACCGCGCATATCAGGAAATTTAAGGTATAGCTTTGAGTGAGCTGATCGAGAAACTCTCGAATTAAATAAAATTATAGGGATGCAGTGATGCGTGGAAACAGGTATAATCAGAACGATACCAAAATGATTAATTATTCGAATCGTTATGTAAAACGGGGATATAATTCTGCTCTGATTTTGGAAATGCAATACAATGCATATTCATAAAGTCATTTGAAATTTTCTCGGATTGCTTCGATCTACATAGAAGGACTGCTATAAATTTCGTTCTTACTTTTTATGTGATTTGTAGCGACTGTTTGTAGCGGCAAATAATTTAATTGAAAATTAATGAGCTATTCCCTATATACTCGTTTGCTCAGTTTATGTGATTACCACAAACGAACGCGAAATTTGTATTCTAAATATGAAAGTACAGTTCAAACAAAACATCATTGAGTATTCTGATAACTAAAACAATGTCAACCTGAGCTACTTTCAAGTTCAAATTTTGAATAAGTCGAAGTATGTTTTGGATTTGTTGAGTTAGTTTGTTGTTTGTCAAATAGTATAATTGTTCAGCTACAATTTTAATTTTAAATGGCTACTTGCTATATATTGGGCCTATAAAAGTTGAATAAATTAAATTAATTTTAAATAGCGTCACGATGGTATAGAGTTAAGAAACTTGCGGAATAGGACTTTTTGTACAACATCACGGCAGGCCAAGTGGAACGGCTATCAATTAGCGAGCGGTGTCAAATGGAAAATCGATTGAAACGGCATTTATTGCGCTCTCAATAAAAGTAACAGAGGAATTTTTAACGCAAGAGTATAAAGTTATAAAAAACATCATAACGTAATATAAAACGGTAAGGATTCACTGTTCATATTATTAAACCGATCTGATGAATAATTCACACGGTAATTAATGCATTCAGTAAAGCTTGACGCGATAACACGTATACATTATACTAAACACAAGATAAAGTTCAAATGGAAATACCTTGTTTGCGCATAATAGTTTCTATGTGATAAAAGTATATATTATTATATAGCCCTTACCTGACCCTGCATCTCGCCGGGTATGTTTCTCGTGCTCTGCACAAGGTGCCTCGCCATTAGCATGTAGAAAACGGCTATGATGCTCAGCGGGAACACGTAGAAGATGCAGAAGCGACAGATAAGGACAGTTCTGGGATAGTTAGGCCCAAACTCCTCCGGAAAGGGATAACAGGTCTGGAACACAAACAATGTTATATATAGGCCGTCTCTCTATACTGCGACGGGATATACTAACACTGGAGTAGGTTGTATAATTATAAGAGCCGAACTTTGTAAGGGCTGAATATACATTTACTCCAAATGAGATATTTATGCGGCGACGTTCTACATCTTACCAGGAACGTGACGTTCTTGTTGACCCTGAACACACGTATGTAGGAAAATGAGGCTGGAATGGCGCAAAATATCGCCAGGAGCCATATTAGTGTCGCCACCACTTTCGTGAATCTTGTCGCTCGTTTGCCGCCACCTGAAATTTCAAATTTCGTTCGCGAGTCATCGATCTCCAGTGACGAGGACTATAAGAAACAGCTGTTCCTTAATTAGATTCCTTGATACGCGTGATATGGCCCGATCCATTTGAACGTCTGACTCTTATTAAACGGTTCTCGTTATTGCTTTCGTAGAATATATTTTTAAAAACTATCGAATATACATTATAATTGTATTTGTTCTCACTGCTTTGAATATTACCAATTTATTTTCAAAAGTTCTTAAAACCTCGAAAGCATGCAATTTGCGATCACGAATGATAATTCATTTTTTTCTCTTCAAAATTATAACAAACAGATCAATATAAAAATATTTTTTCAAATCCGATATATCGTTGTAATTCAAACTTCAGATACTGTTATAAGTGATTTTTTCCAACAATACAAACTGTACACAATACATTAAAGTTAAAGCTGATGATGGAGTCTGAAAGCAATATGCACTGGCGCAATAAACAAACGAAGTGAAATGGAAAGCCCTCCGGCTCTTCGTCCTTAATACTGCAATATATAATATACTGTTTGCCCGCCACAATGTGTTGTGTACGATCACATCTACACTGAGAGAAAAGTTTGATAGTTCCAATGAAATTTTTATTAAATCCTTTTCAAAACGCCTATAAAATATATACATTGATTTTATTAGTAAATCCATTATTACTTCAATGAAGTTTTTAAAAATAAAATATTTAATCATTGCAATAAATATTTTATTCTATCAATTAAATATTTTTTCTATCGTCTATCTTTTATTGTTACAAAATTTGACCAGATGCCAATCAATTTATTTTATTGGAGTTAACTAATATATGTATTGAGTCAATCATTTAATTTAATATGCAAAAATTTAATTGGAACTACCAAAATGTTCTCTCAGTGTGTATACCCCGCTCTACACTCAATGGCAAACTGTTATTACGAGTGTATGTACATCCTTAATTGTTTGCAACTCGTTTATAAAAGAATGCACAACACTGAATCCAAAAAAAGAGAGCTTGTCGGCTCGTATTTCATTTCAAACAAAGAGACAAAAAAGCTCGCATAGACAACATTTATTTTAAACACTGCCGCGCGCAGAACAAAGCCGCATATCTTTCCGGTATATAAAGCAAATGGGATTATCCCGAGCCATATCAGCCGTGACGTACCTGTAGCATGGAGCTTTCTCATGGGATCGACTATGGCGAAGAAACGATCGGCCGATAGAGCCGTCAGTGTAAAGACCGATACGCCGATCGAGATGTCCTTTGCACACTCGGAGACTTTGCAGAGCATCAGTCCAAACGGCCACGAATCCAGTACGTAGACGGTAAAGGTGAACGGGACGCATGTCAGTATCACCTGTAAGTCAGTTTGTGTATATTGCAAAAAATTTCAAGATTAACCACGACGACAACCAGTCCTCGGGGGGATTTAGACGACAAGTCGCTCGAGCGTGTAACGAGCTTTAGAACTTGTCTTACGCGTCTATATGTATACACACAAACACGTAGACGTGCGGTGTATATACATACTAATTTCGAGCCAATTACGCACCGAGCGAGGCCAATGAGAACGTATCACGTGGTAGGGAGTTTGCGGGTAGCAGAGCTTTTTTCGCAAGCTCTAGCGGATTAGCTCAAGGGAGAGGGACGATGAAGTTATATGGAGAGCAATTAAGAAAGCACCTGTATATATCGCTTTTAGATGAAATCGTTGCCTATATGTATACTATACATACCATAGGGAGTTTTATTAAATTGGATCGCGCTTTTGGCGCGCGGTCTAATTTTCAAGCGTCATTCTCGGAATTCTGGTTCAAAGCGCGATTTCGATTAGAGGGCTCGTAATAGCGGTGTGATTTGCTGGGGTTAATGAGGAACGTATACTCGTTAGGCGGAGGTTTTTAAGTTTCACGAATTGCGGTATGCGACTATATATACGACGTTCCGTATGTATATGCATGATATACACTGTGAAGAATACTTTTTCCTAGATAATAAATTGTTTCTTTTTACAACTTATCGTTTTCGTTATAAAAAATATTTCAACTCGTACACGTATATCAATTTTACGACGTAAAAGCCACTACTCGCTCGAGATATATGAAAGAATGAAAAAAAAAAAAAATTGTACGAAAAGTCACGTGCGCAGCGAAATTAAAATCGACATATAGCCGGAATTACAAAAACCGATACGAGATCTCCAACAGAAGGAAGCGATATTTATGAGTCACCCTGGCTGCAAACGAGCGTTTAATACTAGAGCTCGACATCAGCCGGCTTGTCCGAAATCGGCTTTTAAATTCCAGTATCTATATACATCATATTATACACACCAGCACAGCAGCCAGACATATCATATGCATACGCGAATTTACGGCTCGCGAAAAAAAACCGTCCTCGCCGACAGCGCAAAAATGCCGGGGGACTCGAAAATACATTTACGACTCCACGCACGCAAGAGAGAGAGGGACGACCATTATTATTATTTTTTTTTCACGTCTATATACCGTATAAACGCACGCTCGTAAAAGTGTCGCCTGTTAAAAGCTCGGGCACGAGCTGTATACGTGCGCATATAGGTATACATATAGGTATACACATCCGAAAGCTGTCAAGCTCTTTTTATTATTATCTATACACGCGCTGTATTTATACATGAATTAGGATACTTATATGTAATATATAATATTATTAAATGTATATGACTCACGAGAAGGTCACCGATGGCAAGCGACAGTACATAAGTGTTGGGCACATTGCGCATGTTGGAGTGCCGGCAAATGGTGAGCATAAGCAGTCCGTTACCCATGACACCAACCACGAGGATACAAGCGAAGACGATGGGTACGATGTAAGTCTCGGGTCTGTCGCCATAAGGTACGTAGGTCTCCTCGGCACAACCTGTCGTCGTCGCGTTCAAACATTCCGCGCCGTAGCTCTCGTTGCCGCTTTGATGCAGCAGGAGTAACTCTTCCGGTAGACTCGTCGTCGTGTACGCCATTTCTGCCCGTCTTCTTCTACGTGCACTTCTTTGGAATTTTCCGGCGGCGATATTGCTGTCTTCTTTACGGGCGGCTTTTACTACCTACTGCACGCGCTGCTACTGCTTCATGATGATGATGATGTTGGTCGCCGCATCATAGCATCGCTATATTTCAATTTCAAATCTCAAAGCCAAGAGAGAAAAAGAGAGACTCACCGCTTCGTGCTGCTGTCATTCTGTGGAGAAGATATATGCGTGTGTGTGTGTGTGTAGAGATGGCGAAATTTGCATGGCTGGAAGAATAAAAACGGTAGTAAGAATAATAGACGGAAGTGATGTGTTTTCGAGAGTGTAAGGAGCTCGCTCTCTCTCTCTCTCTCGTTGCTTTCTTTATAAACTCGGCAGTGCCTTTTTTTTGCGATATCGATATAAAAATAGAGCCTATGTTTATGCTGTACACCTTTCTTCGGAGAAGAGTCGCCGCTCATCGTCGTTTTATGTGCTCGAACGTTCAGGGCTTCGAACATTATTGCTTTTAGTGCGCGGCTCTCGGCTGCAGTCGTAGCGCACGACTGACGATGTCTCGCGTGATGCAAAAATGTAGGCGAAGTTAGAAAAAAAATTTATACATACTTTTTTAAAATTATTTTTACGTGTTTTTTATTTCGCGTGTATTGTAGCGCTAAATGTATTTTGAAGGAAAATATTTTTATGAAAGAGCAATCTCGTTATGACTATGATATTATAGGGCGCAAGGTTTGCTTATTATGTGTATCGGGTAGCGAAAAATTACATTATATCGCGAGTGCTATATGCGAATTTAGTATATAAATGGCATATAATTTCGCGCGTTGATTTAATCTGACAGCTATATAAAGCTATGGAGGATTAACTTTGTAAAGTATGATATCCTGTGTAGTACACGCGACACTAGTTTGAAAAGAACGACACGCGATCTTTCAATACATATGTACGCTGAAGGCATGTATAATATATACGTATAGCGAATTTCGATGAAACTTTCCACGCTATATAGTATAGTTTTGATCTCCTGCAATTCAAGAGCTGTCGAGTATGTAATTATATAATTGTTACGTCAATCATTCTCTGTTTGGTTATCTATTGTTTGATGAGTTTTAGTTCTGAGCATCAAAGTACATGATGTACATATGTTCTACACTTTCAAAAGTTTCAACTAAATGCCATTGTGCGATCGACGGGTCCGTATAATGTATATTGTGTCACTTGAAAAATAATGTGTAATATTAATTGGTTTAAAAAAATACACTCTGCTCTGTCAATGAGCTATTAAAAAACAGATAATAACGACTCTCTGCAGGTAAATGCTCAACATCGTCTTTTTTTTTAAATTCGAGTTTAAAATTTGTTGTAATTTATCTTCAGAAAGAAATATTTGCAGATAGTTTTTATTTTTTAGAGAAGTTCTCTGTTTGAAATACTTGGAAATACTTTAAAATGGAACTTTATACAATCTGTCTATTCACCAGTGACTATTACAGGATCAATATCGTCCAGTTATGTATAATATAAAAAGATGTCACTTTTACAAAACTTCGAACACACATCAGGCAAAATAGCTTCAATATACTTTCCCTGAAATACATTTTAGCTCCTACTTATAATATCGATTATGATAAAAAGAGTGACTTCTGAATTTTTCATAAATGTCTATAGAACGTGTATTCGAACTAGTTCAAATTCTCTTTCCAACTGATCTTTCAGGATTACGTATCGCATCGACGATAAATTTTTTCTCTGCATTCGCGTCAAAGTAATTTCCGCCTGTGATTTGTGACATTAGGAGATCAATACGCTGTCTCTAAACCAGAGCGTGAAAACTATTTTGCAATTTAAATCATCTTCTAACTGTTTGGGTACAAACTTCGAGCTGCCCTTAATAAAGAGAAATTTTCACGTGAGAGCCATGAATCAAGAACAACGTAGTCGTGCTGTATCGATAGTTAAAATGCCACTTACGACATTATGAGGCTTATGCAAATCATGACCCTGATACGCGAAAAGGTGCTCCATGTATGTATATGTATGTACGTATAACGGCTATAAATAAGTTTGCCAACAAAAACGCTTCGAACGATTAGCGTTTGTTAACCTCCTGTGAATTTACATTGTTATTACAGGCAAAATATACCGCAAAAACAAAAGAGATAAAGTTATAAAATAGTCCTCGAAATAAAAATGAGAAAAAAAGAAAGTCAAGCATATTGCGCAACGACTTACCTCTAAAAATATCGAGCATATCTCAACCAGCCATCGACGAGTGCGGCTCTAAGCTTCCTTCCGCTGCGCTGGCGCTTCTCTCTCTCTCTCTCTCTCTCTCTTTGGCGTGTAAGGGTCGGAAGTCCGCGACTACCCGGAAGTCTTAAAGCTTCGTCTCCTCTCTCATACACGGGCACAGTCTTCTCTGCCTTTCAATCCCCTCAACCCATCGCCGAAGCTCAACGACGAATTCAACCCCTCCGGCAGCTATTTTCGTCGCAAAGCTCGACCATTAAAGCTCATGCTTGCGACTCAAGCTTGCGCAATTATCTCTATAATTGCCGAAGGAAGCACTTATTGTGCTCGGTGAGAGTATACACAGTTATACCCCGAATTTTTTTTCTCGTTCAACTTTTGCGTCCGACAAAATTCCAAGGGATCGAGAGAAGATTTTCTATAGAGAGGCTAGATTGGCGCAGCCACTTCTGGGAGAAGCCCGCAGGCGACAAACGCCGCAGCACGTGACCCGCCTACCCTTTGTCTTTATATCTTCCACGGTCAACCCTCTTGGCTTGATGAGTCCTCGACAACGACGCAGTCGTAGTATAGTATGTATAGCTGATGCTGTACCTCCCAGGCGCGCGCAACGACGTGATATCCCTCTGAAACAGAAACGGATTTTTTTTTTCGTCTATCAAGCTGTAGAGAAGCAATTTCAGCTCTGTGGGATCTACTGATGAGAGGGGATTGTCGCGAGAGATATAATGCGATCGCTCGTATATAATATAGATGCGATAAACCTTATTGTGCGACGCGCTTTGTATAATATGTATTATGGATTATGTATACGGAGCGTGAAAAATCATTAGGTGATGTGAGCGAGGAGAGAGGGGGAGAAGCGTATAGTCGGCTGTTTTGTAAATGATTAAGCTTGAGTGAGGTTCTATTCATTATTTATGAGGCGGAAATGTGTGTAGCTGAAGTTTTACGGGTGTGTATTGGGTTATTTAATATTCTCTGCGGAAACTGTTGTTCATATAAAGGGGTAAAGTATAGCTGTAAAAGGGAAACGATCGATATTGCGTTGTATTTTATTTTGTTTGTCTCAGTATAACGAAGTTATTGCAGTCGTGCGGTGTGTACGAAAAAAAAAACGAGATAATCGCCGGTAAACTGGATTTCCGCGGTACTCGACCCATTTAGAGACTACAATAGATTGTGTACATATACATGTAGCCCCAACTTTGCTCTTCATGGATCCTACAAGTTTTCGCGCGATTGTTATTGTATCCCACAGAAATTCGTTTAGTATCTTAATTTTAATTTTTGATTAATATAAATTAAAAATCGTTCGTATACATTTTTGATGATTTAATTATATGCATGATTGTCATTTCTCAATACTTGATCATAAAATGGGATATTTTTTGTGCGTTTCATCAAATTATTTGATATTGTTAGCGTAGCATATATTGACATAAATGAAAATTATTATGTATACCCGTCTCTGCCTTCGGGACGCGAACGTAAATTTATAGCCGTCGTGCGGAAAAGCTTGCCAGCCAAAACATCCAAGTAGTATTTATTGGTCGTTTTTCACGTGCGAATTTCGACTCGATGTATATTTATTTCTTTTTCTTTCGTTGTAACGACGTCGATGATAACAAGTGGGAAAATAAAATATTGTCAAAAATCTTGAAGATAAGACACAACAATTCAGAGATGGAATCTAGGTCACAACCGAGAGAGAGCATTTTCGTCGACTAATAAAATTTATGGACCTCCTTTGTCTTGTGATGATAGCGGTTGCGCATGTTATTACAGTTAACATTATATTCTCGAGATAAGCATATTTTAATACCTAATAAAGGAGTTTTTAATAAAAATTATAATTACAAACGAGTTTACAAGAAAACAGCGGCGTAAAGACGGATAAGAAATTGTGCGATTTATTGAAATATTTAATAATAAGTGTCTTAGTTTTCGTGAAATCAATTTACAAATAATCGCGTGACTCTATTCAGCTAGGACAAGTATATTAAATTTGTTGTACAAATTTAAGGAACTGGCGATACACGGGCGATTTTACATAAAAAGCGAAGCAGGATGCCAAGCTGTCATGCGTAAAGCAGAAATTGAATTGTTAGAGTTTAGACGTAGCATAGAAGCAACATCACTATATTCTATATTATATTTCGGCCAAACAAACATAATTTCATCAGCAACTTTATAATCATTTTTAAAATTTAAAAAATGATATACATGTTAGGTATGGTATAGGCCGGTATATTATAAACGATATACAATTTACGTGGGCGTCTCTTTTGTAGTAAATATTAAAATAAAACTTTAATTCTCGTATAATCATTACATTGATGAAATTCAGGCAAACCTACAATTTTCACATATTCACATATAAATTTTTCCTCGATTTTCATGTAATAAAATAAAAATATAATTAAACTGCAATATGAAAATTAAATAAGGATTCAAATTATATCCACAAATAAATCTGTCGATACGGACACGCCCACATAAACCGAATGTTTCACCGCGTCTGCTTTCAGCTCATTACTGCAGTCATTAATTTAATTTTATGGTAAAAACGATAGCTCTGAAACTGATGCAGTTTATTTTCTTTTCATCGAACCCGTAATTTCCCGCTCATTCATTTCAAAATGCTTGTAAACAAAAGTCATTTCATCACAATAAAGCTTTCCGCAGCATCGGATCGGTATCAATATACTCGTTGAAACATCATTAGCCATTCAGACTGACGACTTTACATACAATATTGTGATTATTTCGAGCTTTCTGCGGCAGAAAAAAGCTTCCGCGGCAAGATCGCGAACACAATCAGCCGTGACGGCGGCGGCCTAGTGTATATAATTGAGGCCGCGACGGTATATAGCAGCAGAAATTCGCCGACCTTGAGTTATTCTCGGC
>UCQR01013764.1:17001-31930 GCA_900474235.1 Cecidostiba semifascia | reverse complement strand
TTTCTGCATTCTATTTTTTTTTTTTTACGAGCCGCTGCAACGCCGTTGCGAGAATTTACGACTCTTGTGCAAAGGTCATCCTCGATTTCGGACAGATCGCTGTGAAATTCGCGAGATTTTATTATATACGCGTCCGCGTGCGCAATAAAAATTGTACAATATGCAGTTGTTGATGTTCTTTTTTTTTTACGATCGACTCTCGGAAAACCACATCGTGTATATTTGCTATGTGTACGAGATACGAGATATCGATGGTCTAAAACGTCGAGGGATCATAACTCGGTATATACAATAATCATAAATTTCGAAGGCGATATATACTCATCTGAATGGAGGATAAAGTTCGCGCGTGGCGAGTGTACGCGGCGCTTTACGATTTTCTTCGGGGAAATAAAAGACGCGCTACTACGCCCTCGCAGTCTTGAGGAATAATTATTGTACTATCGTTTTTATTTTCACAGCAGAGGTACATACAGGGATATATAAAAAAAAACGTATAGCTTTTTTTTTTACTGCACACGTTTACATTTTTTTCATGTATAATTAGAGGTCGAGGAACTCGCAAGGCTTACAACGAGAATGGCGCCATTCATGTGTGTGTTTTTTTTTTTCAAACGGTTTTCTAGGTTAATAAAACAGGAGGTGTGTGTTTTTTTTTGTGAAGCGACAGAGAAAGTCGCTTATCTCTTCATATACCGATGGCTCGAAATGATACTCCATAATGCACACGGAGAAACGACCATCAGATTGATCGCGTGGCTTTTTTCTTCTTCTTCTTCCTCGAGTGTATTACAGCGATGGAAAAAAAAAGATAGATTGCACAGACGGGCTTAGTTAATAAGCAGCCTCTTTTTTTTCCGAAGAAAATTCAATTAGTATTTACGACGGATTTTCAAGAGGCCGCGCGCGCGCGCGCGCATCGCCGAATAATAAAATAAAAAATAATATAAGAACCAGATGCCGCGCGCGCGCGCGCGCTCCAATCTTCTTTACAGTCCCTTAAAATTTTATTATTTAACTTTACAGCCCATAAAAATTCTTTCCTCGGCTTATATATACGCGTATATATATAGCTCTCCCGCCGAAAAGCGGACTTTCGCAAAAGCGAAATTTATAATTCAATGAATTTTTCCGCTAAGGTTATATATACCGCCATCACGTTGATCCAAGGAATATAGGCCAGAGAGTAGTATCTGTCAGGTGGTGCGCACACGTTGAATGTGTACCAATTTTGCGCTCTACACCGCCCGTACAGGTAATTTGTTCACGCGCAGCGCTGTGTGTGTGTGTGTCGTAATTCCGTCTAATTTGAAGTGCGTCGAGGCTATAAGACACGTGCACGAGTAGTATTTTTTTTTCGGTTGTACCTTGGACTTTGTGTGCTGTGGGTATAATTGGGGATTAGTTGGGGAATATTCTCTAGAGAGATTTTTTTTTTCGTATACTCTGACGAGATTACGCGTATAGTTTGAGAGAAATTTCATTGCGACATCACACACACACACACGAAGTTTTTAATGAAGACTCGCAGCGGTGACGATGACTGATGAAGCGATTTGTCTTGTATAGACGCGTTGCTTCTATTATAGTACTTATATACGCAGAATCGAAAGTTGAAAAAGGAAAACAAAAAAAAAAATATGTATATGTGTGTAACTGGTGCGCGAGAGATACACACCCTTTATCTAAACAATCCCATATTATAGCGGCTCTAATGATTCGTCCAATTCCTCGTCTCGGAAAGTAAACGCGAGCGGGCACGTAGATCAGGCTCCCCGCACGAGAGAATAGCACTTTGCAATTATAAAGAAATGATCGCGCGCGCGAGCTCTCGAGTTACAAAATTATGAAACTGCTCGTAAATAAAGCATCAGACCTCTTGACCCACTTGTTCTCTCTCTCTCTCTAAGCTCGTGTGATCCTTGCAGCTGCCTACGCTGTGTATACATACAGCTTTTTTTTCTCCCCCTATATTTCCGCGGGCTTTTTTTGCCCCTTTGGAATTCGCGCGAAACTGATGAAGCTCGTGTAATTGCGCGCGAGCGCGTCGCCGTGAAATTGAAAATTTACGCGGGAATTTAATTTGGACTTGTGTATAGCTGCTTTGGTTTGGGAAAATTGGTCTGGAAAGAGTTTTTTTTTTCCTCGATGCTGCTTGTAATTGCGTGCGTATAGGGGGGGGCAGTGCACCCCTTTTTTTGCGGGATTTTTGTAATTGACGAGGCCTTGAGAGTTCGTAGTGTGTATAGAATGACTGTATTGCAATGTGTGTATAGGGACGTTAAAAATAAATGCTCACAGTTTTCTAGAGCGGAATTATTGAAAAACAATAGACGTTTCGGTATTAATTGTACTCAATTACGAATGATAATTTCACGCGTTTATACATGTACTGATGGAAACTATATTTTTTCTGCTTTTAAAACAGCTTGAAATTCCGCGTAATTAGATCGTAAAATACACATACACACACAGTCGAATGAGAGAGAAACAACAACAATTACCTTTCGTCGGATTCAATTATACGCCCGAGACTACTAAATACGCTTTTTCTGATCCTCTTCCGTCATTTTTTTTTTCGCATCACCTCATCGAACACTGCACTATACACTCGGCTCCAAACACGTCATTATCATAATATCGTCTACTCGATTTTTTTTTTTGCACACTATACTCCATAACGGTACAGCCAATACAAAGAATGATTTTTTGCCTCGGCGAACTAGTCCGCGCAGGAGAGGAACATTACTACGGGGGCCGACGAACTTTTTGCCGGAGATCCGAGAAACGCGGGAAAAAAATTGCCGAAGAAAATTCTCTACTGCGCGGTGGCACGTGTTTATATATATATACACGCGCAGAAACTCGTAAAAATAATGCCGCAGCTATATAGTCGGTCGCTTATAACGAGGAGATATCGGCGGTATGAAAAAAAAATTGGAACTTTTGAATTATTCGTCGGTCGTTTTTTTTTCTTCTTCCGCGCGCGCGCGCGCGCGGGATCGATAATCGCTTATGTAAATATTGCGGTCGCGCGGTATTACTCGGCGGAAAAATAATATATATATACATACATAAGTGAGATATCAAGCAGTGCGTATATGAGCGCATTACGTGACTGCCATTCATCAGCGATTTTTCAAGTACCCCCGTGATCCGACAAGCCATATGCATATATATACGTTACACTATAACCTGATTCACGATGCTTTTTTCCCGCGTAAACTAGAATTCAGCATTTTTCCGAGATGTCGCGATAGTACAGAGTGTACAGCCGCTGTGGAATTAACAACTTCCGTAAAGTTCATTTGGAATATGGCATTATAAAATTGATGAAATTTACGGCTCGCAATCAGTATATAGAGAGAGAGACTGCGCGACGATAAGGATATTTTTCCTCTTTTCGCAATATAAAATGAATATATACGAGTGGACACACGGCTTTCAACTATATATATATATATATATATATATCCTCGGAATTTTCGACAAAACTCACACCGCGATAAGAAGTCACGACTTGAGAAATATCCGCGCGCAAAACACACGGCATGTATATAATAGAGACGCATATATATATATATATATATATATACGTAAAGGCCGATTTTCGAGGATAACGATAAAAAGACTTGGGAAACACATCACTCAAGCTCTCACACTATGTGTATTGCGTCCGAGTATATCGAACGTGTTTATATCCGCGAGAGAGAGAGAGAGAGAGAGAGAGAGAAAAGTATGCAAAATGACAAGGTTAAAAATAGGACACGTTTCTTCACCACAGTCAAGAGAGACGCGCAAAAATCAGCGTCAACGCGATTCCAGATTATTGTGCAACAATTACCGGCGCAACAGAGTGATAAAACGCGCGAGAGAACCGCCGCGCGCGCGAGAAATTGATTGAGCGAGAGCCAGGCCTATTATTACGGCAAATTGCGAAGATTGCACTATTAACATGCTTAGGAAGCCGTGTGTATCTGGATTTCGCGCGAAAAATATTCAAAAGTATATGAGACATGATAATTTTGAAATTTTTGCTCTCGCTTGTATATTTGTAATGTGTATTTTATAAGCGAGAATCCATTGAGAAGATTAAGAAATTCAGAGCGATTCGTGTATTGCCACAGATATATGCAAACTTTGCTATAAAAGGTCAAAAACGATTCCTTTGTGCATCTGTGCATATGGCGAGTGTGTTGAAACCGATTTTTCTTTTCAACGTTCATTCGTTCGAACAGAGCATTCCCCTATATAATATGGAAAATAAATTTTGAAAAAAATCAGGTCGCGTGTATATCGATTACTATTTACTTGGAAAAATTAGAGCTATTAGACTTTTTGTTAATCGAGTATTTAAATTGTTTCAAAACACTGCGAAACAATGTTTACACGTGGAATCGTTTACCAGCACAATTACACGTGCATTCGGCAGGTTTTTTTTTCCATCGAATTCATTAGTATGATGGCTATTCTTAATCGAGTTGTTTTATTACGCAATGCCAGATGCGTTTTCGATATCGGTATATGTTGTAAAAAAATATGAGTAATGTACCTGTGTGGGGTTCATTAGCATTTTGAAAACTCGAAATATTCGCAGAAAATTAATGAGATCCACTCAAAAATATAAGGTGTGAGTCAGATCATCGAGGAAGTTCATATTACAAACGCAGCCTTGTGTTTTATGACAATTTCAGCATAAAACGCGTTACATATCAAGTAAAACAAAGTTTTCCGTATACTAAGCAGCCGATGAATAATAATAGATTTTGCTATGTGTGTGTGTGTGTGTGTGTGCAATTATTGTTGACAGTTATTACAAAATCGATAATTCTCTCATCGACCAGTTCCAATTAACTGTGCGGATATTCGCGCAGGATTTTTCAAACGATTTTTCGAAATCTCGCGCTGAGATATATGAAGAATATTTTACACGCGGCGTGAGAAGGAAATTATACTTGGCCAATACAAAGTGTATATAGATTAATTATTCGGTCTACTTAGCCGATCTCGTATTTGATAATATATCTATAAATTGTAGTATTTTATTTCCTTCATCTATAATGTATAAAATAATGTAAATCACAAGTCACACACATAGAATAGTAGATCGCGTGATAATTATCGAAATATACAATTTCACGCTTCATTAAGCCGTTGATAAGTTACTTTTCATCGTACTTTTTTTTCCATCAACTAATACAAGTGCGTGTCAATCTCTAAAATTTCTCGTTACAAAACACAAGAAACCATTTGAATTTCTTCACACTACAGCTGTACACAAGCTCATCGCCGTCGCTCTATAAATTTTCACCCATATAATACACAACATCAGCAAAAGAAGCTGCGCGCCGCGCAAAACTCCTCGACGCGATATAATTTCCCTATACACACGACGGCGGCGGCTACGACGACGGCTCGAGAATTCCCTCTATAATTACAAGCGCGTTGCGAAAGGCGCCGCGCGTTTTTGCAACACACCCGCTATGCTGCTGCCACTGCCGCTGCACCGATATATCGGCCGCCGCGAGCTATACCGTAATTATGCATGCGCTCCTCGCGCAAAACCGCGGACACATCTAATTCACCCGATTCATTATATGTATGTATATACATATACAGTCTGTGTGCATCAGTCGTATATGTATGTGTGTATGTAAACTTGTGTGGATATATAGGGGGATGTGTATATATTAAATGTAAAAAAAAGAAGCTATCCTTTTACGTAATTGAAAGTACCGTTAGGTCGCGCTGCGGAAAATAACGAACCCGTTCGATATCTCTCTCTCTCTCTCTCGTAATTCTGTGGGGGTATAGAGCCGCAAAAAGGCTCGTCGCGTCGCGAAAGCGCCGGACGCACGAAACCGAAGCGACGACGACTACTACTCTTGGGTATATATTATTGAAGGCCTGTGCGCAGCGCAGTGTGTGTGTGTGTGTGTGAGAGAGTTCCTTTATGATTGGGTATTACCACGGGCGAGCGATGCAGCCTACTGTGTCGACGGGCAAAAAGCGGAAGACTTTTTAAGGAGCCTCGCGTCGTAATATGTATGTACTTTACTCGCGTGTGCTTTGGCAATTTCGCGAGAGTGCGTGCGAGAACTGATTGTCTCTCTCTCTCTTGGGAGCGAGAAATTTTTTTTAATTAGAGGACGGGAGTAGAGGTTAATTTTTTTTTTTCGTGGATGAATTTTCGGAGGTATCGATATGTTGGGTTATTATATACTGCAGAGCGAGTGTATAATTGCGTGTGTATACAATTTATGTAAGTTGGATATCTTTTTAATTTAATTATAAGGACGATAATAATTATTGTTGTTGAATCGTTGTTTTTTTTTTCTTTCGTCTGTTAGATTCATCTGTCCGACTGGTTATAACGTACTGCTCTCTTAATTGAGTTATATCGGAATTCGACGACTATACTTCTTTTTCTTATCGCGATATAATAGAATCATGAGAAATCGAGTTCAATTATTATGGCAAAGGTTTGATGTAAAATCACCGGCCGACGTTGCCACTAATTGCCAAAGTTATGTAAGTCGTTTATGGGTTTCCACGATATTAAGAAGAGAAACGCTGAAAAAGGCCGCCACCGCCGCGCGCGCTGCGGCTAATTATTTTTACGCTATTGGACAACTCGCTTGTGTTATAATTATTCTATAAGTCCGACCACGAATTATATTTTCCAAAGTAGCCTATAGTACATTATATACACACTTATTGTAATTAAAATCTGCAGTAGCCGATGATTAAAGGTGCAAACTGCAAATTCAAATTATATAGCCGTTTAAGTAGTAGCCTCCGTATAATAATAAGATATGTTCCCAGTGCACGAAAATATAACAAAAGTAGATTAGATAAGCATAGGTGTATAAAAGTCGGCTCTAATCTACCCAGTGCATAAATCGCGCAAAGTGAAAATCAACTTGATGGGCGTAGATACTCTTATTATTGTGCGCGCATTCCGCTGCGAATATACGCTATAATATTAGTCTGTCTCTCTCTCTCTCACTTTATCTCGTTAAAACAAACATGCGCTCATTAATGCAACGAAACCTCTACTTTGTATGCATATAAAATTTTCACTCTCTATCGACGCCGAGAGCAATAAAGAAAGAGTTGCATGTTGTTGTTGTTTTTTTTTCCTCTTCACTTTCGATCTTATTACCACTTCGCAGATAATAAATTTCCACTTTCGTCCCGATTGGATTCGGCGAACTCGTTAGATATTCAAATCTCTCTTCGATTTTACAACTACATATATTAATTCAAAATTTATATCGGGTCACCAAACCCGGGATTTCCTTTTTTTCTCAACGCTCTTGACCCAGTTAGACACCTCATTTTGTATTTTTGAATATATACGACCCTCTGATTAAGCATTTCTGCACGTGTCTATACACAACCGCTACTAATCGATCAAATCAATTTTACACAATCACGTCATCAATCTCTTTCGAAAAGTTCGCAAAAAAAAGAGGGAATCCCAAATTTCAACCACGACACGAGATCCTTTGTCCACTGCACGTTATTCGCCAGGACGCGCCTAAGCGCTGCCAACGAGTCTCCGCGATGACGTAATAGTTCCGCGTTCTATAATGAGGTCTGCATACTTCTGTATATGTGACCGAAGGGTAAATGCTGGATATGTTTTATTGAAAATTATACTCAACTTTACCGTCTTTTTTATGACGTTCTTAAAATGTTCGATACTCATGAGAACGACACGGTGTAGTTACGAGGTAATTAATAATATTTCATGTATATAATATATACGATTGAATTGGTATATAATAATAGGAATCGTAGAATCGTTGAATACAATAATGCGCGACGAGAAAGAAAAACAAATTATTTCACAACGTAAACACCAACTCGTTATTATACTCTCGTGTAATTGTTATTGAATAACCGAACGATAAAAAGGACTCTTTATATGCCTTGTGTTATTTATGAACGAGTCGTATAAGATTGAGTAATAGCAGAACAATGCGACGCTTCGAAACATTTATACATACTTATCACGTAGCATTTAGACAATAATATCGATTTTCCGTATAACGAGAGGAGAAGCGCACATATCACGAAACCGCCGATTTTTCCCAACCGCATACCGATCTCAGCTTTATATAGCACTGCACACACATACATTCTTCATATATCTCTACAAGCAGTGGCCCAGCACGAAAAATCGTAAATCGTCGCGTCAACCTCTCTCAGGATCTAGATAACTATCTATCCGCAAAATGCGCGCGCGCGTGTGTGTGTGTGCGAGTCGATCGATAAATCTCTTACCGATCTCTGCTGCTGCGGCTTGCCGTCCTTGTGCCGCCTATTTCTCGCTCCTTCCTTTTTATTCATTTTTTATTTCGTGCGTATAATATACCTTGCGAATTTCGCGGAGATTTTTTCCTCTTCTTCTTCTGTGTTTCCGTTTTTGCGAGGAAATTTCCGTGTACCGATATATCTATAGCTTTTTGTTTACACTGCCGTGCGTCGTAGGCTTAAAATAGACTTTTCATTGCGGTGGGAATGAACTCGAGAAAGTTTGGAATACGTATATAATGCTCGTCCTTATCAAGAGACGATCGCGGCTATATAGTCTTCTTTTTTTTTTTTAATTACGAAAGGTAAATACTGGAACAGTTATTACACGGCATACGGGTGTTTTAATTAATCTCTATTTTCGGTCGAGAATCGAGAGGTAATATTATTCTAAAAGAGCGTCACACACAGAGTAACGGTTAAAAAATTATACATAAATTAAACTTTGTCACTTTTATTGCTAATTTCCAGAACGTTCTGTACTCGATTAATTTCAGTACAAACACACCGCTTATCCTGTTAAATCTATCCATTGCACGTGTAAATCACCCGCATATAATTACACATATAATAATTTTTTAAACAAAATCCTTTTCCTCCCGCAAACTCGTTAACCCAGTTGTCCTGATGCAGTAAACAGCGTCATGAATTTTCCTTTTTTTTTTCTTATTCCCTGCCATACAACAACCCCGCAGACGTCCTTGCGAAGAGAGAAACAAGCAACACACACCACACACACACACTTATCTTCTCTATTTGCTCTTTCACTCTTTGCTCTCTTCATCGGGAGTATCAGCACATATTTGCTCATTCACTTACTCTCGCTCGTTTTCGCTTTCGACCTTCGGAGGAGGAAGAGTATAAGCTCGTCGCAAGAGCTTCCGGGTCGACGACGGGATTTCCTTGGCAAAAAAAGAAGCGCAACTACTGCGACTTCCGCGTTTCGTTGCTATCTGATGTCGGGGGGGAATATAGTCGTCGTCGGTGTGTATAATGCGCGAGTTTAAAGTAGGTATACACCGCCGTTGCGCTACTCGGTATGTGACTCAGATAGGTTTCATTATTGAAATTGACGAGCGTTATATTGCCGGGGTTTTTTCCGCGATTCGCGT
Source organism: Cecidostiba semifascia (assembly GCA_900474235.1). NCBI lineage: Eukaryota > Metazoa > Arthropoda > Insecta > Hymenoptera > Pteromalidae > Cecidostiba > Cecidostiba semifascia. The sequence continues at coordinate 22,496 of UCQR01013764.1, read as the reverse complement.
ATTGGAAAATGAAAATTTCTGTATACTATATACTATAACCGAAAATTTATTCAATTTTTGTGTTATATTCGAATTTTTGTCTACGATATGATTACGAGCTTGCGCAATATAACAGAGTTGATTTTCTCATGAGGTGATGTGCATCAGTGTTATAATCCACCTCTCCGTGGGATTACACGCATTTTCTTTTCGTTGCTGCGCGAGCAAATAATTGCAAAACACGCGCGCAGAAGCGCCGGCAGAAGTTTGGAATCTCCTTATGCAAATAATTGCCCATAAAGCCTGTGTGTGTGTGTGTGTGTGTGTGTGTATATACATATATAAGCAAGTATTTTTGTCCTCTCGTGATGAATACCCGCCGGCCAGTAATACGTATATATGCATATATGTAAGAACGTTTTATCAAGGGATTTTTCGAAGACTCCTCTCGTATATACGCAATAGAGAGCGAAGATATAAAACTTATGTACATTACTTCTCTCCGAATGTCATCAACAAACACATAAATAACAAATATTATTCGTCGGGTTTATCATTACTCAGTAATTATAAAATTTTTATTGCAGCCGTGTGTCTTAAATATATACACAATCTACTGCATCAGAGGATAATATACGTACAGGTTAATACTGACCGAACAAAAAAAAAATAAAAAAATTTACTGTTTCAAAATCGCGAAAAAATCCCTCGCACATGAATATTTCAACGCGCGTGTGCGTCTCGAGCTTCTGCGCCCAATAATGCTAAATCTCACGACGACGACGACGATCTCTCGGCTTTTATCTTACTAGGAATTGACGCAATTGAAGGACTCTCCTCTGCGCTGATTTATCTCGGGCTTGATTTTTTCGTTGCTGCACACACACACACACACGACCCTCGGAAGATTTATACTCCGGCGATTATATGATCCTCCGGCTAATTGAAAGTTTAAGAGAGAAAAGAGAGACGATGATTGTATGAGGCTGTTAAATTAATTGGCTGCGAGCTTTGAATGGGAGAAAAAAAGAATATCGGTGTATTGATGAGTTTTTTGTCATGTGTACAATCGACGTTTATATGAGCGATCAATTGATTAGACATATTTAAATCGACGTGTGTGTGTGTAAAATAGTTATAAACATATACTCAATCTACTATCTCTAACTCGATTAAAAGGTGAAAATCGCGTTTTCGTTTTATTCCGATGGATTAGCATTTCAAAATGACTTCCAAATATTTTTAGCTATAAGTGCGCGCATGTATATACAGCACCTGCGGGGAAAATCGAGTTGTACCGTTAAAATCTATCCGTGCATGAGAGAGTCTATATGTAATACACAGCTCCAGTGTAACAAGATAAACTACTCGATATCTAAATTTATCACGATCGACGAGAGCTTACATAAAAGATTCCTAATATAATATACTATATTCGAAAAGTCCTGTGTTTTACAATACCATACCTATATTAAAAAGTTCTTAAACTCTCGTGACGTATCAATCAAGCTAAATGAAAAAAAAAAATGTATATTGATTTAAAATTTTGTACAAGATTCTATCGCACACACACACACACACACACCGGTTTTGCATCGTGTATATAATGCGGCAACTTTTTTCTCCCCTCCGGATCGGAAACGCATTAGTGTTTACCGTGAGCTCTCGCGAGTTAACTTTCTACTCCGAAATGCGTGTCGCGCTATCCTGCAGTTTCTCGATTTTCGTGTTTTCACGTCACAAACGCGCGCACTTGTATATATATAGTAAAAACAATTAACGTGTCGTTCACGACAAATTAAGAAACAACAGTAGGCCAATTTCATAAATAAACAGCGACTGCGCACAGCTACTCGAATCCGCTTGTATTACCAGGTATAAAATTCAGCAGAGTATAGATAGAGACTTTATGTAATTGCGAGAGAGAGAGAGAGAGAACGACGACGTGTACCGCAAAAAGTCCATTGCGAAGCATAATACTTCTAAGTCGCTGCAACGGGGAGTCGTTTAATTCAGGAAACGACGCGACACAGCATCGTTCTGGCCTGATTCGTCCCACGATCGTAAAGCGCGAGAAATACATACTACTTTGTTTCTTACATACCACATTATATAGTATACACGTATAACTATATATGCGCCGGACTTTACGAAAATTCGATGCACCAGCTGCAGCAAAGCCGGAAAAAAAAAAGTGTCTCGTATGTGCAAGGCGAGTGTATGTATAAGGCTTCCCTCTCTTTCTCTTTCGCGAATTTAATGCAGGATATCCTCGCGCTGACCTGGATTCCCTCGAGAAACCCGCTTGGAAACCTGTCTTTTTTTTTATAAGGGTTCCTGTATCACACTCACATACACACACACACACACACACAGACAGGATACAAGGCGCATCTCGTCGTGTGTCGGGTTACACGAGGCGATTTTCGCGCGCGAAGAAATAACTGAAAATCCAAAAGCGTCGTCGTCGTGTAAGTATGGCCATATTTCGAGTGTGAAATAATCCGCTCTTGCTCTGCTTTCGTGATTTGGGGTAATGAGGACTTTCTTTTGGGTGGGTTCGATCTTATATATATACAGTATTTCCTTTTTTTTTTATATGTAGAGCTTCTTTTGAATATTTATAGCAGCGCGTGACTTGACGCGTGTGTGTGTGTGTATACGAGAAGAAAAAAAAATTCTCACAGCTATTAACAGGATTGAAATCGGAAAACAGTTCCGGTCTCTCCATATGTGATATACGAAATTCATATACTAATGGACTTTATTGAAGACACTGGAAATTATTCAAATCGCGTTCCCATGTATACACAATGAGTATTATACGCTACTACACTAAAAAAAAAACAACGAAAAGAATAATTTAATAATACAAAACACCGATTGCGCAATAATAATAATAATGTGCCTACCGATATTCAGCGACCGATATGCGAACAAGAGCGAATCGCTCGCTCGGAATTAACAACGAGCATTTATGTGCTTCGGCCATTACGGTGTATAGTAGTGCGCATATAATAAAATTCAGAGCCGCCACAATGACGAATTTCAAATATCCCGCGCTTGGATATATGTATATGCTTTCATGATGAAATTATCATCGCATTAGTGCCGCTCTCTGGCCTACTGCTGCGATAAATAATGCAGAACAAAAACATTATTGGATCTCTGTTAGAGGTATTATAGTAGTAGTCATCGCCGTTTTCGGTGGCTTGTGCCGTGCAGTTGTCGTGTATTGTTTGCCGAATCTGCGGGTTGTGTTATATAGCTACATGGAGTAGAGAGGTTTTTTTTTTTTGACGATGTTAACAATGATTGCGATTAACATAAAGATCGTTATATAAACTTCGGTGTTCGCTGTGGATATTAAATGGCTGATTAAAAAATTTCATTTTTTGTAGTAGCGTATTTACGTTTAACAGGTTGAGCGCTAAGCCAGTAATTTTTCTGATTTTAAAAACGCATTTTTCAAAAATCGATAAATTTTCAACCTACTTACAGTAGTATCCCCCCCTCCCCGAAAAAAAAAATCCAAACCAAAAACTCGACCCTTATATAGCCATCACACACACACACACCGCACCGACACACAAAACCTCGACTCTTTCATACACCCACAGCACACAAACTCTCCCATAGTCACCGCCGCCGCAGTTGAGCTATTTAGTCCGCTCGAGCGCGAGAATAGACAAAGAGTAGCGCCGCCGCCACAGAGAATATGTATATAGGTACACACACACACATACACAACGGCGCTATACGTAATTTTAGCATACAATGCGGCGGCGGCGGTGCGCCGTGTGTTTTTCGACTACGGTAACATCGCAATGTCCGTTGCGGGGATATGATTGCGAGGAATTCCAAAGCAGAGAGCATCGCATACGAGCCGTATAACTGGCACACTTTTCTGCCGCCGCCACGTCGTTTTCGCAATATAGATCTCCGATCGATAGAAATCGGAGTTATAGGGCTGCTGCTGCTGCTCTCCTTTTTTTTTTATTCAGTCTCCAGTCGAACAATGCCAGAGGTATATTAAACGGAGACTGTATATAGTACCTCTTAATGATTTCGTCTACTGCGTTTATATATTTACTGCGCGTGCAGCTGAGTGGAAAAGTATGTTGTTGAAACGCGAGATTTATACATTATATATATATATAAACGAATCAACGCGTTTTTTAATTATAAAATCTGCAGCAGCAGCAGCGCGTTTCTATACAGATATCGTCATGCTGCAGTGAGCGCGTCGTGTGTTTTGTGAAAAATTAACTCCATTACGATTACGTTTAATCTATAGAGTTGTGTCTGTGATTCATGGGCTATACTGCAGCAGCCAGTAGCAGCTTACGCAAAGGTATAGTATATACGAACTTTGGAGAGAAAAAAAAAATCTTTCGAAACTGACCAGTATAGTGTGCGATTGCGGTTTTCGGCCAGTTTCTCGTCCGATCTTAACTGTAAATCCTCTCTCGAGTGACTTATACATATATCTGTGTATTTTTTCGAAAAAAAAAAAATCGAAAACGGATTTAAAATACGGCATATAGGTGTGCGAGTAGCGTGTCTCGAGAGAAATTCGGTTAAAAGTGTATAATATAATAATACATATACGTAAAGTGTGCGCTTTGAAAATTTCATCGACGGAAATACGATTTGACTCATTGGCGAGAGAGTATATACCAGCGAGCGCGCGTCTGACTCACGTTATAATATTTTACTCGGAACCAGCTTGATCCTTGATATACCATCTCGCAGCAGCAGCAGCAGCAGCACATTCCGCGGGTTTTTTAAGCCTCGAAACTGATGCTTCTTCCGTCCGTATAATCTTCGAACTTTGCTTTCTCGGAAAACGCGTTTTACTGTATGAAATAAAAAGAAGGAAAATCAGATTAGTTTTTTTTTTCTTCTTCAAATATCAATCAAAATCATCTTCCATTTGATGCAAAGCCCGTATATATACATATACCTACATCACACACAGATACATCTCGAGATGAGCGCGCGCGCAAGACAGTCCCGTTAGCCGCTAACCTTCGTAAATGAGTTTCTGAGTATATAACCCGATGATTACACGCTCCCACAAAAATCCAGCGCCGTGAGATGCCGACTTGAAAAAAAAAAAAAAAAACTTCACTAGCCCGCACCGGAGAGAAAAAAAGCTCATCGCACCGGAAACCGGAAAAATCATCCTAACGGAAAGCGATATTCCCGAAATCAAGTATTCACCAAAAAAGCCGAATATATATAGCATACAATAGGACGTCGAGCTCTAACGATTCTAAAAAAAAAAAAACGAGGGGAAACTTTTTTCCCCTGTATATACATATAAGTATATATCTATACGTGTAGTTCAAGAAAGTTTTACCTACATTCAAATTTCCGAATGAAAACGCTCTTCTCCTACATACTACTGGTGCGTTTGAAAAAAAAAAAGAAGGCGGCTTGCGCGATATATCTCGCGACGTGAGAATTTCCCACGTGTATTCCTTTCACACTGTATACACTATATATAGCGG